>JAMAKR010000073.1:0-95887 GCA_023628425.1 Chaetomiaceae sp. PYS4301M
CACAAAATACAACCTCCGCCTGGCCCTGGCCCTTCACCGCGCGGGCCTCATCTCCTCCGTCACGCGCGGCGGCCCCCCCCCCCCCCCCCCCCCGGCCCCCCCCCCCCCCCCCCCCCAGCAGCAGAGCTGAGCGCTTGCTGGGGTTGGTCGGTGGTGGCAGTGGGAAAGCGGGCGCGGGAGTTTTCAAGCTGATTGCTGACACTTTTGCTGTGCTGTGCTGTGCTGGGGTGTGGGTGGACGTGTGGTGAGTGATGGGCAGCGAAGAGCCTTGTCGCTCGCTCCTCACGCTGCGGCGCACCCAGGCTGCCTGGGTTGGATGAACACCACCTCTTTTTTTTTTCTCTCTTTCTTTCCCCTTTTGCTATTGTTCGCCCAGATCTCCTCGTCGCCGAATCAACAACACCAGTAGGTGTCAGTGGCGGTCTACTAACTTACTAAAGTCGACGTCTTGACATCCGAAACCTCGAGGCTCGGCCGACGACGACGATAATGCGGATACCATGGGGGAGGGGCTGGCTGGCCGTCGTCGCTGTGGCCGCCAGGTCCGCAGACGCGTTTAACGTCACCTTCACCGATGGCGACTTCCTGGGGACTGATCCCAACCAAGCAATCAGTTTCATCTATGATGGTGTGCCCAGAGTCTTCCATTGGAATAGCACGGCGAACATCATTGTCAACGCAATCTACCTCGAGACCTCCAAAGACAATGATCCAGAGATTATCCTCGTCTCGCAAACGAGGACACCAACCACTCAGCAAGGCCAGCCCCCAAAGAATGGGCGGCGTGGTGACGGAGACGCACGCGGTTCTGGTTCGAGCGCGGGTGGAGGACCACGTACCGGGGAACTGACGCTTGACCGTAAGCACTGCACACCAACTGGGCCTTCGGGTGAACAGAGTGGAATGTTGTGTGTCTGGGGTGCATACTGACAACAGCCGCAACACAGTCACATCGACCGGCTTGGGGGGCTCCGTGTCCCTCAGGGTCACAGGAACCGCGAAAGACGAGGTGGTAACCGTGCCGCTCTTCTTCAAAGCAGTATGGGCCAACGGCGTGAGCTACAGCAGGCGCTTCACCTTTATAGTAGACAATTCACAATATCAGGCTCAGCTTGACTCGGGCCTGTACTCCGACTCCGCGCCACGCTTCAACGAGACGGTCACGCCGGCATCCAAGGACCCGAATTCAAATGGCATCGGCACAGAACCCAGCACCGTGTCTAGTGGTGGAACCGTGACGTCGACTCCAGCCGTCGGGAAGGACCCGAGCACCGCCAGCGGCAGCGACAGCGGCGGCGGCGGCGGCGGCGGGCTGTCCAGCGGCGCCGTCATCGGCATAGCCGTCGCGTGCGGCGTGGTCGGCCTCATCCTCGTCTTCGCCCTGGTCTGGTTCCTGGTGCGCCGGCGGCAACAACAAAACCCCGTGCTGCCCGTCGACTCGCCCTACGTGTCGGGCAACCGCACCGACGAGCTCATGGCCGAGAAGGAAGCCGCCGCCGCCGACGCCGACGTGGCACCCCACTCCCCCTACTCGGACGAAGGCGGGCCCGCGGCCGGCCCCAGCGGCGGCGCCTACCAGGACGGCACAACGACGACAACCCACGGCGAAGCGGTGGCCGCCGCCGCCGTGGCAGCACATCGCGCATCCCCGCAGGACCAGCCGCAATCCTTCACCCCGTACTCGGACCGCGCAAGCCCCGCCGGCACCGGCGCCGCCGGGACGCCCGTGGTGCGCCCCGCATCGCTCGCCCAGACGACCGAGGATGGCCGGGTGAGTGTGCCGAGCCCGACGCCGGGCCGGGCGACGCCGCGGGCGCTGTCGACGCCGTATGCGCACCTGGTCGAGGACGGCATGACGGAGGACGAGATTCGCAGGCTGGAGGAGGAGGAGCGGCAGCTTGACGCGGCCATCGAACAGGCGGGGAGACGTTGAGCCGTCTCGCTCGCTCAGGGGAAGGGGTGGCGTTTTATTGATTGACAACTTGTTATTTTTTTCTTCTTCTTCGTTTTGGTTGGGTTGTTCGTGTTCCATATTCAAAAACGGACGGTCGTTTTGCCTAAGCAGTCTGGGAAAATGCCTGCCCATTGGAGTTCACGTCGGTCAAGTTTTGGTCGGGGGAAGGGGGGTTGCTTGTTACTCCACGCTTTGCATTGGGCTGTCGCTCGTTTTTTCCCGAGGTTAACCATGACAACTACACAAGAGTAAAATACCCCTTTTTAATCTCCTTCACATGCATACCAAGACTTCAGACTGGAGACAATTCAACAACATTCTCGTATTCTTGGCATCGAGTGGGAAAGACCGTACACCAAAGACATGCTGGGAGTCCGGGAGGGAATGCTTGTTTCCCTGTCATCGGGCGGTTGAGTCTGTAGACAGCCGCATGAACAACAACAAATCATGGGCGACACAATACATGCCAAAAACTAGCTCGCAATCCCCCATCCGCCCCAAACGCCGGTTGTCCCTGCTCGTAGTCGTACATTGATTATCGTTAGACCTCAGCCACCCATGGCCCTTCACAGCTGCCTTCCGAGCGCCGGCTTCTGAACGTCAGGAGGCAACGGTTCCCAGCTGTCGCGACAACTTGTTACAGCGGCGCCCTCAACCTGGTATGGCGCAAGTTGCCCGTTCCCACTCCCAGCAAAATATGATCGCCTAGCACGTCAAATCGCCTTTTCACCTCGAAAAGAACCTCCCAACCATGTTGCTCGCGATGCTCCCCGCCAGATTGCTGCCGTTGAAGGCGCTCCCCGCCAGATTCGACGCCTGGCTGAACTTGTCGCACCGCGAAAAGGCAAGGGTATTGGTGATTGTCAGAACAAGTGCAATAGCTAAAAAGAGAAACCACAGTTAGCTCCCATAACCCGCTGCGAGGTCCCCCAATATTGTCCCCATCCCACGCAGAAGGGGAGGTTCACCCACCAACAAGCGGCAGCCAGATAAAGCTGAAGGTCAAGATGGCCACGAGCGCGAGAGCCAGCCAGAAAATAGGCTGCGCGTACATGGCGATCCAGAAGAAGCGGCTGTCGGTCGGGTTGATGACCTTGGTGCCAGGCTCGCTGCTCTCAAACACCCAGTGCGACTCGCCCGTCGACGGGTCCACCTCGTTCCACCAGCGGAGACCGACGAGGCGACGGCCGGCAATGTTCTTGAGGTAGTAGAAGTCGGCGGCGAGTAGGAGGATCGTGATGATGAAGATCATGACACTGGGGGGGGGGCGGCGCATAGGTTAGCGACGGTTGGAGCGGGGGGGAGGGCCGGTCGAGGGAGGAGGGGCGGGGTGTCCCTACAGCTTTTTTATGACGAACATGCCAAAGAGGTATACGAAGAGACTAGCTGTTGAAGAGAAGCCGCGAGGGGAGAGGCGGACGGTGTTAGCGACCAAGACCAGGAAGCAGCGCGAGCGCGCGACGAGACGAGGGAGGGCATTGTTCGTACTTACAAACTCGAAATGCCAAAAAGGTTAGAAGGGTGACCGGATGTGAGCTCAAGCGCCAGCTCAGAGAGCCCGGCACGGCCTGTGGTTGCTCCATCTTGCGACAGCGTTGGGTTGTCGTGTGTGTTGGGAGACAAGCTTCGAGACCGAACAGTGAACTCCAGTTCTGGCCAGAGCTTCGTCGTGCTGCTCCTGCTGCTAACGTTATGCCACCGCGCCGTTGCGACTGACAGGTTGCGTAACGTGGCCCCACCCTCCACCAGACTGAGCTCCAGCTGGTTGGCACTCTGATACAGTCGATGACAGCTGAACAAGCAGCTGCCAAGCCCACTGTCCCAGTTCCTCGGCGGCCCATCAAGGTGCCTGTCCAGAGCTCCACTCCACAGGGGAGCTTCATCGGCTCTAACTCGACACCATCCCGGTCATCCAGCTCTTCCCCGGAATTTAGTCGTGAATCGGCGGGAACTCGAAAGAAGTCAAGTCACTTAGGCCCATTGCATAGCCTAGTTGGGAACTGAGTGCATCCCAACTCATGTGAAATCCTTCTTGTTTCTTATCGACATACAAAAATACCACCACCCTGTGCCCGTCCCTTCGACACAAAACACGCCCGTGGGAAGAGTATATTTATACGACGCCATCACACGACCGTAAATAGACAAACAATGGCATCAGCACTACCCCCCTTACGCCGGGCGTTGCTCTACGGTATATATCACAGCCCTGCTGTCCAAGCCTGCCTCCCTCACGGCAGCTCAACTCACAGGTGCTAACACTCCCCTCACAGTCCCGTCTTCCAGCCCCAAGTACCTCACCAAGTCACTCCAGATCAAGGTCGACAATGTGACCTACGACCTCGAGGACGCGGTAACCGAGGACATGAAGCCCAAAGCACGCCTCGCCCTGCGCCAGCACCTCGAGTACCTCGGCAGGCGCAACACGACGCCCTTCGGCGAGGTCGCCGTGCGCATCAACTCCCCCAACACACGCCACGCGCTCGACGATCTCAAAGCCGTCGTCTCGCAGCCCGCCCTCGACGTACTCGTCATCCCCAAGGTCAACTCGGCAGCCGACATCGAACTAGTCGAGGCCATCATCCGGCACGAGGCGCCCAACCGAGGCAGCCGACCCATCAAGCTGCTCGCGCTGATCGAGTCGGCCAAGGCCGTCATGAACCTCAGCTCCATCTGCGCCGCCTCGCCCAACCTCAAGGGCCTCATCTTCGCCGCCGAGGACTACGCCGCCGATCTGTCCATCAGGCGCACCAAGAAGATGACCGAGATGCTGTACGCGCGCAGCGCCGTCGTGACGGCCGCCCGCGCCTTCGAGCTCGAGAGCGCTATTGATGTCGTCTGCACACAGTACAAGCCCGAGGCCGAGATGCACTTTAGGCGGGAGTGCCTGGCCGGGAAT
Organism: Chaetomiaceae sp. PYS4301M; assembly: GCA_023628425.1. Lineage (NCBI taxonomy): Eukaryota > Fungi > Ascomycota > Sordariomycetes > Sordariales > Chaetomiaceae > Chaetomiaceae sp. PYS4301M. The sequence goes on from JAMAKR010000073.1 coordinate 4,854, forward strand.
GGCATGGGATTTAATGGGAAGCGTGAGTGCACCCCTTCAAGTGTCACCCGACGCATCCTTCTTCCCCTTTTCTCTTTTTGCTGCAGCGGATCGGGTTGAGTGGGTTTGAGGGGAGGGGCGAGGATAGAGAAAGAGAACCCACTGACACCCCTCCTCAACTTCAGAATGCATCCATCCCGTCCAGGTAACCCTCGCCCAGCAGATCTTCTCGCCGCATCGCAAGACGGTCGAATGGGCGACCCAAATCATCCTGGGCGACGAGAAGGCGTCGGCAGCCGGCCAAGGCTCGTGGGCTTTTGAGGGCAAGATGGTGGACGCCCCGGTAGTAGCAAGGGCCAGGAAAATACTTGCCAGGGCAGAGCAGTGTGGTTTTCGCCCGAACGCCGTACGGGACAGGCTTGTAAAACAGCAGGAAGGTGTGAGCGTGGCTGTCAAGCAACCGGAGGCGGAGAGCAAGGCGGCCAAGGAGCTGGAAACTGAGAGCGAGTCGGCCAAGCAGCCGGAGGCTGAGAGCAAGACAGCAAAGGAGCCGGCAACTGTGAGCGAGGCGGCCAAGGAACCAGAAGCCGAGACTCCCAAGACGGATCAGCAAGACTCTGTCTCACAGGGGGATAAGCCCACACCGTAACGGTTCAATTTTGCTGTACATTCCCCTAATACATATCTCCTTCCTGCCAACCCGGCCTCAGCCATTTTTCATTCTCCTCATCAGGAGATGGATCCAACACCAAAAACGACGTCGAGCAGGCCAAGCCAGCTTCCTGAGAAGGTGCAGTTGATATCGCAGCTGGGATAGGAGACAGCAGATCAGGTCCCAACGAAAACCAATTCCTTCTCGACACCAAAGCGGTATCGTCTGCGCCATCAAGGTTGCCAGCTCCGGACAGGGCAAGGGTGAGTGATGTCGGACAGTCCGACACGCCAAATCCCTCCTCTGGAAGCAACCAAGTCTGCTCCATTGATCCTTGAGGCACCGCCGCTTCCCCCTCTATTCTTTGAATAAACTGCTCGATGTCTTCGAACCCGAAGTTCCCTGACATGTTGCCAGGGTATCCGTAATGGCCGGCTTTAGTGCCGCTGTGTGTGCCAACCCCATGCATACCTTGAGTCGGAAGCCCCTGAGCGCTCCACGGCAGTTGCACAACTGTCCCCTCAAATCCCCGCCCATCGTCAAATGGACCGCCGCCTAATCCATGGGTCCGAAACTTCTCCGGTTGTTGACATTGGACTCCCAGTTCAGCGTGCGGCGCGTTGTATTGGGAGAAGCCCAGATTCGGCCAGTCTTCTCCGTCTTGCATGGCTGAGAGCGATGGAGATCCTCGTGCGATTGTCCTAGACGGGAGAAACCTTTGGTGCTCCTGGTGCTCCCTGCCATCCTCGACAAGCCGAGTTGTCGTCATGGGAAACTCGTTCTGTATTTGGGCCGGGTTGTAAAGTCTGTCTCCTGTTCTTGGACTCAAGTCGGTTTGCGCCCCAGCATCTTTGCAAGTCGGCTTGCTGACACTCCACCGGTTCTCGTTTGGGCTTCTTTTTGCCTCTTCTGCTACTGCCGCCTGCTCGAGTTTCTTGTCCTGCAGAAAAATACCCCTTGGAATTTCCGTGCTTCCGTGCCTGGATCGCGTCTTCGCCAGCCGGGAAGACTCAGAGTCGTCCCCGTTTAGCTTGTCGTCATGTTGTTGTGGCCATGCCCAACCCAACTTTTGCCTTTTGGGAGGGTGTCTCAGAGTGCCAGTGCTTGAGTGTCGGGGTTTTACCGCGAGCAAGGAGCTCGAGTGACCGTGTGCTGCTTCAGTGGCGCTTCTGTCCGATCGTTGTGAAGCATGCGCTAAACAGCACCCATGGTCGCCGGCGTCGGACTGCAGTTCCGTATCAAGAGAGTGGCCGAAGAGGTAACTCTCGCGATCTGCAACGTCATCTTCTCTAACTTCGGGCTTGTCGTGTGGCATTCGTCGAGAGAAAAAGGCCGATAGTTCCTCCAATTCCTTGTCCTCCTTCTGGCTCCTGTTGAGTTTTGACCTTGAAGCGTGCGGTTCCGAAGCTCTTCTCGTCGGGGGTTTCGACACTCGATTCACACCCGAAGTTGATCTGCCTGCTGTCTTCTGTCAGCGATGGGCGCTTCTCATGTTACCGGGCGACATCCATACTTCGTCGAAGAATATGGCCCACGTCGGTTCCTGAATTGTCTTGGTGCCTCTAAGTCATGTCGGTTAGCACTCCGGCGGTACGTTTTTGTTTGTCTTTGGGTCTACCTGCTGCGTGTTTGTCTTTGTCCGTCCGGTCTCCCCTCCCAGAAAGATCCTTTTCTTCCTGCCCTGGAAGCTCCTCCCCAAGAACGCGGCTCTTCTTGCTCCGAGTGGCGCCCCGAGTGTTGTATTCGTATTTATCCTCTCTGGTTTTGTGGCGAGCCCTCTTCTCAAACCGATGTTCGACTTGGGTAGTCGGCTTTGGAGAGGGGTGGGGAGGCTCTGACGAAGCCCAAGACTTCTTTTTGCGTTTACTTGACCCGACCCTGGGCCGATAATTTTCTGCCTCCCGAGGTCGTTCCGCTTGGTGGCGATTTGCCTCTCGATTGGGAGGACTGCGAGTCTGTGTCTGCTGTAACCAAGATTGAATGAACTCGTCGTTCTTCTCCCGAGGACGGGGGACTGGGCCCCTTCCTAAGGCTCCGAGGCCTGTGTTGGTCACGGCACCATGGTGGACGCTTCTCTGCAGGCTTGCCTCGTTGCCGTCATTGTATTGATGGACCTTTCCGTGGTGTTGGTATCTGTGTTTGGTATCGCGGCGTCTTCGAGGGGGTTGGTCTAGTGGGCGTGATTGCCGTAGTTCCATGGTTCTTGGAGTCTGAATTGTCGAGATGGAGTCAGGTAGAAGTTAATCCTGCTCTGTTCCAATGCAATCGAGGTGCGGAGGGGAGACACACGCCCTGAGGCCCACGTACCGTACCTTCTCTTCAGGGGTCGGGTGCTAATTCCCCGTGTCTCCCAGGTTCGATCGGCCCTTCCGCCATCCCGGATGCCGTGCCTGCCAGGGCAGACCACCTATTGAAGGAAACTTCCATTGGAATCTAAGAGAGGCAAGCCTGGAATTCATCATACGAACAATGATTGTACCTTCCGAGCTGAATTTGAGCTAAAGGAGAACACAGGGTGTGATGACGAGGCAGGTGCATTCGAATCTCCCACCAGTTCCAGCGGAAGGCGCCAGAAGGTTGATCAAAATGAGAAGGAGCTGCCACATTTGTTGAAGGAAACGACGGAACCGGGCTGGAAGCTGGAAGCAAGCACTGTGTCTTCCATGTTGTGTTATTTTCATCTCCCCTTCTCTCTTCTCTCTTATCCAACCTTCATCCCACGCCTCTGTTGGCGCCGGGAATGATGCTCCTTCGCACCCCGTCTGGGAGCAATCCTCACTCGCCTCTTGCACTCTATGCTTTTTTCCGACTGGGTCAGAAACCCAATCAGCAAATCCGCCGTGAGCATGCAGCGGCCATGTCAACTTGCCAAAATCGAGAAGAAACCTGGAAAGGCACCAATTCTTCCCAACGAGATCTTGTCCCGTAAGCGAAACATCCATTGTCGTCGTCGACACCACACCCGCACCATGCGTTTCTGTGTATCACGTCTGCCGTCTGCTAAACATGCCATGGCAACAATTCCTTTTAACCGCAACCTCTGTCTGCTGCGAGTTGTTTGGGGTGTCAGAATCCCAGGTACCCAAGCAAACCCAGCGGTTTGACAATGATATCCGGGTTCGACATGCTGACCAGTGCTCTTCTCCCTTAGCCAGGGGTTAGGACGTTAAATGCTTGGCCGTGACTGCCCTTGCACTTCGACTCCCAGCCTCATGCCTCGGCAGGGTTGGGTGATACTCGGCTTGTCGGATCTCTTCGTCTCCACGGGCTCCTGATGGAGCCCATCAGACCAGAGGACCAGCAAAAGGCCTGTCAGGACGCGCATGCCCGCTGGGTGAACGCGATAGTTTGCGGCGTCGTACGTACCGTTGTTCCCGGTCCCTCCTCTCCCGTTGTCGGCTGCCGAGAACAGACAACAGATCCTCTCAAACGGCCGTGCGCTTCCTTCCAGATGAACCATGCAGCCAAAGGATGCATGTCAAGATGCACAAGCGGAAACAGCCAGTGGGATGCATCACCGAGATGGACGACCGTTGGCCGTCCCCTTGCCCCTTTCGACAACTTGCAGATGGATTCCGGCTCCGCAATTCCATCTTGGGCACTCCCCTACAAAGTACGCATCATCAACCTCGACCGTCGCAGGACAGCTTGGCCGTTGAGGTCATGCTTGCGAGCAAGCTTCTTCTGAGACTTTTCCCGTGACTGCATGCGAACCTCGGATGCCTCCCATTGCCAGCGCTGGACTTTGGTGCCTTTGTGTTTCAGCCAACGACAACCTTGGGTGTTTAAACAGCGCCAGTCTGGCCAGCTCTCGTCAATGACCTCAAGAAACGACGAGCTTGTCGAATTCCACTCGAGTTCCAGGCTGGCTTCCCTCGAGGCCCTCAGCCAAGCTTGGTTCAGACGGCACTTGATTACGGTACGCGATGACCTGGTGGACACCACGCGGTTAATAGGGTGATCGACGACGGGATTATGGAAGAGCGGGCTGCATCAAAGCTTCCATGATCCTCCCGGTAGGCCCACATGGCGTGCTGTTACTGTGAGTTGACTAACGGGCACCTTACTGGGTAGGGTTTAGGCCCTGCGGAACACGCTAGGTGGTTAGCCATGGTGAGCCGTTCATCAAGGAATGTGTCAGCTGCCTCCTTGTCCAAGCACCGTTGACAAGCAAGCCGCAACATGTGCGACGTCTTGGGCGTCAGTCAGTCTCTCAGGGTCCGCGATGGACATGCTTTCGAGTGCGATGTACTCCGTACAATCCCTTTGCTCATCACATGATAGCGCTGGGATGCGTCATGGAGTTGCTGAGACAAACTCTCAGTCAGTCAACACGGCCTCTGCCCCAACTGTCACTTTCGTCTCGTTGTCATCGGCTACTCTTATTAGGCGAGCAAGATCGACCGTCAGTTACAGCTGACAAAGTCCACAGTACCGTTAATCCTCAGATCATCCGTTGATGCGAGGTTGGGTCTGGCCGGGACACGTGGGTTTATCCTCAGCACGAAGACCAAGACCACAGACCTCTTGTGCCGGCTAGTCCAAAGAGGCCAAATGGCCGGTGCAGCCAGTTTCATCTCTCGCCTCGATCAAGATGCTTCGGCGGGTTTCGCATCTCCCTGGAATCTACAACACGTTTCATGCCAATATCCACTTTTCCGCTGCGGTCACAGCCGATTCCCCGCTTTGGCAAGAACACCTTTCTGGGTTCCCACATACAGCATACACATACAGACACCAATGCGCCCAGAAAGGGTGCGCGCTCACCTGGAATGCGTACCGCGATGAGATGCCATGCCGCCAAAGATCTGCCTACTGAGATGATCGAGAGATTTGCTTTTGGGCATCGTTCGATGCGAAGCATCAACCACTGGGGTGACACTTTCTCGGCATCCGGAATCAACACCCTTGCCGCCCCATCTGGCCGTTCTTCGGTCTGGGGTAACGTTAGCGGCTGGTTCTGGTAAAGTGTCACCAACTTACTGGCAAGGTTGCTGGGGGCCGGCCCCCCCAGATTCCCCAGGCGGCAGCTCCCCGATCCATGCCCCTGTCCCGATCACTGTTTGCAGTCCAGGGTTCATGACTGAGGCTCGAAACCCTTCAACAAGCTCGAGGACTCGTGTGGATGGGACATACATACTGCATAATTAAGATGCATATCTGCCAATGCCGGCAAAATCAGAGCAATGCCTTGAATACCTCAGCGTCTCCCCAGTGTTGACAGGAGCGCAGGCCACAGTCTTCGTTGGAAACCTGGATGTGCATCACCGAGCTTCATCGTTCCTGGGTCGACCGTCTTCAACTCCTCGGTTGACGAGGTTATTTCTGGATTCCCTGTGTTTCAACTTCGATGAGACGGCCTAGCATGGCAACAATTACCTGATCTGCGTTAGTGCCCACGTACAGGACATGACTGCCTACCGAAGGGAACCAAGGCTGGACTTTTGGGCAAGACGCAAATTACAGGGACGTAGGGCGGGCAGGGGAACAGTGGTGGTGTGGTTGTGGGTCTTGGTTCCGCAGAGAGGGCGTGGGAATGAACGACGTCTTCTGATGATGTTGGTCGAGCATTTTCAGGCTTTGAAGCGCTGACGGAAACCCGACATCTGTGCCGTGGCATTCTTCACCAGGGTGGAGGGGTCGAACGTTAGTTTCTGATGTCGAAGCTTTCCAGAGCTATTCCTCTCCAGGGTGCAAGCGTCGCAACCCATGCAGCAAGCATCCCTGGTCAGAAACCACCCCGAGCCAGGCAGCGGCTCTCATGGTATGTATGTACAATGTTTGATGCTTGTCTGGACCTAACCATGCTAACACTGTCATGCTTGTCGAAACATTGACCAGGGCAACAACAAGCATGCCCATGCTCAGGAGTCATTCAGGTCGGCAGACTGCGGTGGGATCTGGACTTTTGTCATGGGCCAAAGACGCCAAAGCAGGGGGAGGGTGTTATTTTGGGCTTTCCCCAGGAACCCCCCGCTGGCATATAAGATGGGTAGGTAACATCAGTGCCGGCGGCTCTGGTTCTCCCCTTTCCCCCAGTTCTCTTCCACCAACCAACCAACCGGCTTGATAGGGAGACTGGGAACATTGGATCCTTGTCCCTTACCACATAACGCAGCTTCGCTAACACCCCGCCGCTGTCTGTCTGCCAGCAGTCTTCCTCTTCCCCTCTGCCTTCCGCCATCTGCCCTCTTACCCTCTGCTCTCTGCCCTCCATAACGCCCTAGTCTCGCTTGGGGAAATCGAGGACAGCGATTTATTCCAAGACACACCTGCCTGGCATACCTCCTCTCCGGCTGAAGTCACCGAGCCAGTTGTCTGGCGACATCACACTCCCCGACCATCACCGGGCGAGAGGAGCCTATCCCACGGTAAGATGAGTCCCCTCCTTCCATGTTGCTAAGCGCCATAAAACTTCGAGCCTCTTTCCCCGCCTTTTCTCTATCCAGAGCGCGGAAGACGGTCCGCGAGGCTCAGATCCCCATCCCATCTTGGAGATTTCTTCTTTCAAAAATCCACCGTGGCCCTCGTTCAACAAATACAAGTCCCAGCAGCCTTCTGCTCCTTTTGACTTGTAGCAAAAACCCCCGCAGCCACTGACCAAGCAAACATCCAGAAATCCGACAAACAAAAGAAAGGCCCCGCCAAAGAAAAAATAAAGGGAAAAATGTCGAAACTGTTTATTGGGTATGGGCAGCCTCCCCCCCTCCCCCCCAAAGAATATGCTGGGTATTGCCAGATTCCATCGGGTCGTCAACGACTAACACGGGCGCAGCGGCCTCGCATGGCACACAGAAGAACCGACGTTGAGACAAAAGTTTGAGGAGTTTGGAGTGGTGGAAGAAGCAGTATGTCGCGGTGCCCTTTCATCCTGGTGCGGCTTCATTTCTCGGCCATGGTTCATGCAAGGGATCCTCGGTTTTGGAGTCCCTTGGTCGGGATTGGGCTGCGTGTGCCTGGCATGTGTTGGTTTCTTCGAGGCAGACAAAACCTAACAGCTCGCTAGGTTGTTGTCAAAGACCGCGACACCGGCCGGAGTAGGGGCTTCGGCTTCGTGCGATACACCAACGAGGAGGATGCCCAGAAAGCCATCGCCGCGATGAACAACATCGAGTAAGCCCCTCTCTCCCGCGACGCCCACTCCATCAAGGGAAGTTGGACCATGGGCACTGGGAACTAACCGAACGGCTCAGGTTCGACGGACGACAAATCCGTGTCGACAAGGCCTCAGACACTGGTCCGAAGGGCGGCGGACGAGGAGCGGCTGTGGGGGGCTATGGCGGCCGAGGTGGCTTCGCATCCATGCCCGTCGTCAGCGCGCCCGTCCCCGGAATCGCGTACGGCACTCAGCAGCCATACGGAATGCCGCCGAATATGTACCACCAGGCGTATGGGCGTGGATACGCCCCTGCTGCCCCAGCTGGCTACGCTGCGCCGCCGCAAGGTACGTGGAAAGACGGGAATTGAGAAACACACAGAATGAGGAAGACAGTCCAGACTAACATGATGCAGCATGGGCGGTGCATCCGTACGGGTACCCCGATCCAAACCAGCAAGGCCAACCAATCCCCCAGCAACCAAACCCAGGGTCCGGGCAGGGAGGGTACTAGCGACGGCTGATTTCTTTCCGAGTTGACAAGGCCTCCGTCAAAGCTGTAGCTCGAAAGACACGGAGCACCGGCGCCACTCCCCCTCAAAAAGAAAATATATGGAAGCCGTAACCGATAGAGTATCGAACGACGACGAAAACGAAGATGACGACAATAACAACGGACGATGATGAAAGGCGTTACATACCTCATTCAACAGCCTTTTTCTTTCTGCCCATCCATGCTCGCCTGAGATTTGACCGTCGAGGATGCTGTACGATCAGACGTTGTTGCTCTGTGATGATCGACCGCAAGATACCCCCCAACTGCGCGCTGTTCTTTTCTCTTTCTCTGTTTCTATCTCCCTCTGTCTCTCCTGGTTGTTGCTGTGGCTTCTCTTTTTACTGCCAGCGTCGGCCGGGCAGCTGTGTGAGCCCAGTGTCTACCTGGTAGTATCCAGGGGTCGCTGCTTCTGGGGAAGCTGGGATGGTTATTTTTTCTCTTCGTGTCCTGTCTTGTTTTTGTTTGTCGTCGAGTTCTCTGTCTTTTTCTTTTCTCTTTCTGGTTCGAAAATTCTTTAGATGCTTTATGCTGAAGAGAAAGAAAAAAAAAGTCTCGTTTTTTCTCTTTATATCTCTCACGTTGGCGACTCACTGTGCGGCGGGTTATGGGTAAGGGGAATTGGGGATGAACAAAACAAGGATGGGAGGGTTGATGAGGAAGGGAAGGAGATGAAGCATGGGCGTTGAGGGGGGCTCCATACAAAGAGATGGCTTTGTTTTCTCCCCACTTGAGGTCGAAAACGGAAGAATGGGGGTTGAGGCTCTCCAATTTGATGTCGGCTCCTACCTGATGGCAACACGCGCGGAGCTCTCTGGGCTGGTTGAGTTACCTGCAATCCACGGAATGGATGGAGGGAAGGGGTTAAGGGGATGGTAACAAGGGAAATCGGAGGGGTTGCCGACGGTCAACTCGGAAACAGAAAGGGGGAGGGAGGGAGGGAAGTGGGGGGGAAGGACTCATAGCTTTCTGTTGTTTCTCCCTTCCTTTTGGTATTGTGCTTTTTCTTCTTCAAAAAAACCGCATCACAAAGTCTTCTCTGTCTCTTCTTGCTCATCTACGCTGCTGACTCTTCTGAAGTCGTGATGCTGCTCATGATGCTGCCGCTCCCGCTCCAGCACCCGTTCCGAGCTGACGGCGGCGACTTCGCCCTCCTCCACCACCATCTCCTCCTCCTTCTTCGCCACAGCCACCCCCGCCGCCGCCGCCGCCGCCGCCTCGCGCGCCGCGATCGCCCGCACCCGGTCCGACAGGTCCGTGACGTGCGCGTCCCCGCTCTCCGGGCTGAGCTCGTCCAGCGCCGTCTCCAAGCCCCACAGGTAGTCCCGGTTCAGCCCGCTCGGCCCGACGCTGCGGTAGATGTGCTCGGCCAGCTTCTGCGGGTCCTGCGGGCCCACGAACTGCTCGTTCTCGGGGGTTCCGATGTACACGAGTGTTTGGATCGGGCCGTTGTGCTGCTGCTGCTGCTGCTGCGGAGGGGGGGAGGGGATGGTGGCCGGGGCGGGGTGGAAGGGCGTGTAGTGGATCGTGTAGCCGTTGATTTCGCGGATGTCGAGGTACTCCTTGACTTCGGCGACGCGGTCCGGGATGATGCGGTAGGCCATGCCCCAGACTTTTTCGGGCGCCGAGTCGTGGTGGTCGGTCAGCTGCTCCCAGTAGGAGCGCGAGATGAGGGTGACAACGCGTCCCGGGGCTTGAGGGGTGCCGCGGTGGTCTTCGCTGTGAGGAGGGGGGGAGGGCGAGAAAAAGAGGGTGAGTTAGTTGGATGTGGTCTGACGTGGAAAGGGGATGCTCATCTCGAAGATGGAGGGAGGAACGAAGGGTGGACAGGAGACGGGGAAGACAACGCATCGAGGCTTGTCGTTGGGAAGGCAAGCTTAGGAGGAAAAATGAGGCTGAAATACCTTGCCTATAGAGGGATTTTAGTATGGGTATATGGAGCAAAGGGACCAGCAGACCGGTTGGAAGGGAGCGGGAACTCGGGCGTGCATGGAGGGAGCGGCGTGACGAGGTGATAGGATGGTAGGGTGCCATGGAAAAGGGGAAGGGGGGAGAGGCAAAGGGAGCGCGGCAGGGCTGCAAGGGGACGTATCCGTAACATACCTGCCAGAACCTGCGGACATAGCCATTCACCCAGCCTGGAATTCGCCTATCTGGGCCCGGTCAGCTCCCGCCCTGCCGAACCGGATGATCACCTCAGGGGGGATGGAGTCGGGGAGGATTCCCATTCCCATACCGAAGTGCGGTGGAGGTTTCCAGATCAAGCTCCTGCCGGAGGCCCAGTTCGTCAGTCTCGTACCATTTCCAAGATTGGGGTAGTACTATTTGACGGCTCACCCGTATCCAAAGAGCCAGAACTCGTCGTCGGCTTGGGCGGGAACGGTTTCAAGAGACATGATTTCGTGAGACGAGCAGTCTCTAGCTTGTCTCAAAATACGGGCTTCAGCAGCGGGCGCAAAAATGAGAAAAAAATATATCACTCAAACAACGAGATCGGGAGAGACGTATGTAGTTTCTGTTGTAAAATATGCTTCACTCCTGATCACACAAGTCGAGTCACCCCTTGGGTTTGATGCTCTCCCCTGAGTTCTAAGCGAGCAGGGACAAAGCGTCGGTCGAGGATGGAGCCTTGGAGCCTTGGAATCTTGGAACTTTGAAACCTTAAACATTCGCTCCCGCTCGCCCCCTCTTGCTTTCTTACATAAACATAAACCCTCCCACCACGTGGAAACTTGTCCCCGAATTTGCGGTCAGTGATCGGGGGCTGCAAGTCATCGTTAGTGGACACGGTTTGTGGAGACTGACCTGGGAGCGTGCTTCGGCCCGGGTATCGCCTCATCTCCAGGCCCAGGGCTGGTTCAGGGCGGAATGGGTTGGCAGACTTGTAATTTTTATTTTGTCTTTCTTGCTTTTTTTTTTCTTTCTTTCTTTCTTTCTTCTTTCTTTCGCTAGATTTTCCCTTCAGTACTTCGATAAACCTCGTTCTATTTTTACACATACCTGCTGTCCACAGTCCGGCTGTGGCACCCGACTGACTCGACTGACTCGAGATCGCCATCGAGATGAGAGAGGAGAGAGAGAAGCTTGCCGAATGACTGTGGGCGAATGACGAACCACACTGTAGTGTACTGTGTAAAGAGCATCGTGTCGTACTCCGTAATACAGTTAGTTATCATTCAAGACGGCTGACAAGCACAACATCCTGAAACCTGGCCCTTCCTGCAGCCGCCAAGAGATCCCAGAAAGTGTGGTGGATTGGACCCTGAACCGCACCGTTATCGATACAGGACCCTGCTGGTATATACGTACATACATTACGAAATACACAGATGCAAGTGATTGAGTCCTGTAACTAACGTCAGAATAACGGGCGTTAACGATTTGCTTCTCGGGGCAACACAATGCTCTCCAGTGACTCATTCTGGATGGTTCTCCTCCGCAGCTGACTTGGCGATCATCTTGTGCACCGCCCATCCTCACCGGATGCTGGGCGCGTCACCGAGACAAACAGGAATCCACACCGAGCGGCTGTCTCGCTTGTGTGTAAGTGTGCAAGCTAACAGGAACCACTAATTGTACGCGTACTTAGTATTGATAAGACCCGGACTTGGACCCCGCTCAAAAGGCGAGGGGCAGAACAACCTAACGCCGTGGACAAGACTGCCGAGACAAAGGAGCCCTGGAGAAATAACCAAGAGAATTCAACTTTTCCCCAACATTTTTTTCGAACATCAAGGTTCTTTTCTCCACTCGGAACGCCAAGGTGCTGCGACAACCTGTTGGCGCCAGACGGGCGGCTGAGTCGGCAGCTGAGCTGGATGCGGCTCAATAAATACCGTAAGGAGGTGCCTAACTTTAGCGGCCGTTAGTTAACCTTGCCGACCGCTGTCTGCTGCCTTGCCTTGCAGAGAGAGTTTCCCCCCCGCGATCCTACAGGATCCCAACTGCCCAACCTGACACATCGAGGCGACCTCAAACCACCACCAACATTCGTATTGTACCGTGTGCTCGATTTGCGACCGATACACGCCGTCAACCATGGCATACAACCGACCCTACAACCCGGACGAGCTGCCCAGGTGAGTGAATGGAATGCGCCCATGCCACCCTGCCTGTCGCAGACTGCCTCGATTGCACCCCGCGCGCTGGGTGAGCCCCGCCATCGAGACACACCCAACGAGGCCGATCCGTCGCGACTCGCGTAACCATGACCAGCGTCCCCTGCTAACCTTTCTTCCCTTTAGATTTGCAGAGCCCGAGCAAGTGAGCTTCAACCTTTCATTCTCTCCGGGAACCACGCGGCCCCCATGCCGGTTTCAAAAATATTAAACTTACCTGTCCTTCCCTCCTCCCAGAAAGGCAACCTCAAGTCCCCAACCTCGTCGCACCCGCCGGCCTCACGATACGAGAACAAGCCCCCCCCGCCGCGCCCTCTCGAGCACAGAAGCACCGGGGACCATTACGCTTCGCACCAGCAAAGCCAACGGCTATCGCCGAGGCATACGGCGCCGCCGCCCGATCGCTTCGGCATGAGTCCGCCGCCGACGGCCACGGCCCGTCCCATCCAACAGACTCTCCCTCCCGCCAGCTCGAGGCCGCCGATGAGCCCCGCGCCGCGCGACAGCTCCATCGACCCAACCCTGCTGCCGCTTTTCCGAGCCGTGGACAAAGATGGTGAGTTTGGGGCGCCCCGGGTTGCAGTCGCACCCTCGGGAACAGACCAGCCGCTAACATGCCAATCTCCGTGGCACAGGCACCGGCCAGCTCTCGGAGCGTGAACTCTCGGCCGCGCTCGTCAACGGCGACTGGACCGCCTTCGACGTGCAGACGGTACGCATGATGATCCGCATGTTCGACAGCGACCGCAGCGGCACCATCGGCTTCGAGGAGTTCTGCGGCCTGTGGTCATTCCTGGCCTCGTGGCGCTCGCTATTCGACCGCTTCGACACGGACCGGTCCGGCAACATCAGCCTGGACGAGTTCAGCAACGCCCTCATCGCCTTCCGCTACCGCCTGAGCGACCGCTTCGTCGAGATCCTCTTCCGCACCTACGACAAGCGCAACGAGGGCGTCATGAGCTTCGACCTCTTCGTCCAGGCCTGCATCAGCCTCAAGCGCATGACCGACGTCTTCAAGCGCTACGACGACGACCGCGACGGCTACATCACGCTCAGCTTCGAGGACTTTTTGATCGAGATTCTGCGCCAGCTGAGGTAGATGAATTCCTAATCATGGTTGACGGGATTCACGTTACTCTGGGGTGGGGAGGGGGAGGGGGCTTAATAGCGGTCCAAGAGAACTCGGGCAAGTGGGACGAGACCCTGGGATGGCTGTTTGTTCGATGATTTTCTCTGCTTTTGTTGGCAAATGATATTTCAATGCAAGGGGCGGCGAGGTGGATAGAGACGCTTGCCCGATACGACGAGGCAAAATCGCATACAAATGAATGACGACCAAGTTGATACCCCAGTCATTACGAGCATTTTTCTCAAATCAGTTACTCTGTATGGACACGGGTCGGATACGGTGCCTGGCCGATGTCGAGTTGTTTAATCTGAGTGGGAGTCGTCAGAGAGACGTCTATAACAGCGTGAAGCCAGCATCAAGTTGATCAATGAGCCATATCGAGCTCGCTAGGTTCTGTCCATTTCTTGTCGAAGCCTTGATCCCCAAACCCGAGGCCATCCTCAAATGTTCCACAAAAAGAACCGACAAGCCGTCAGCTGCACTCCATACTAGCATCACTCCGTACATTAGACCTCCCTTCAGCGAAGCCAAGCAACCAGTTCCCTACTTGTAAGATCAATAATCATGTGCCGTTCTCCGTACCAGTTATCCTGAATCAGGAGAGTCCGGGGTTGCATGTGATGCTCAAGAAAAATAAGGACAACCAGGGTTCAAAAAGGTTGACGAAAGTGGAAATGGGCGAAAGATTGCCCTGCCCTGGTCCCTTGCCCCGTAGTTCTGGGTCCGCCAAGCGACAGGGCAGCAGCAGACCCCACAGAGCCCACCTGAGTGGCACGCACGATCTGCTGTGCTTTGGCTTGGCTGCACCCCGTCTTGCCTGTGCTTCCTCTTCCCTGCTTCCGGGTTTGTTGAAGATGGTCTCGTGGCAAACACGAGAGGACCGCCCGGCAGGTTGAACAAAATGGCTGACTGGAGACGAGCGAATAAACGGACTCGGTATAAACCGTAAAAATGCCCGACAGTGCCAGCATCTTCTGCTTACTTTAGAGATTTGTCGACTATCAGGAAATCAGTGTTGGTTCGTCCTTCAAGATGGAAAATCCAGTTATGTTAGTTGCGTTTGTATACAGCACGATAGACCACAACTCACCATACAATAACATCTCCATCCATAATAAAGTCATACCAACCATTAAGGTCGACCCAGAGACTCGCATATAATCCAACCAAGCCATCGATCTTGACCCTCTTTCTGACATCCCGCAACTCAGACTCCTCCACCACCTCCCCCTCTACCTCGACCTCCCAAACACCTCGAGCTTTAAACCGATCCTTTGCCGCTAATAAAGTATTCCCAGGCTCCAACAAGACAGTCTCCCCATGAACAATCTTACAAGAATACCCACCTTCCTCCCTCGCCTTCCCCTCATCCACCACACTCTCCAAACTCTCCTCATCAACATGCAGAAAAATCACATATCTCGGCGAATACCTAAACGTCGACGTGAACCTACTCCCCACCATCTCCTCCCTCCCCGGTCCCCGGTCAACCCACTCCTGAAACCGGCGGCTCGTCTCCACAATATCAGCGCCGTCGAGCGTGGCAGCGTCCTCGATGATGGTCCACTCCATGCGGTCGTAGAGGCTCTGCATCCCCTGCTCCTGCTGCTCAGAGTCAAAGTGTTCGCGGGCGTGGCGTTTTGCAATGGTAAGGAACTTGTCCCATTTTGATTGGGAATGGTAGGTGCAGCGGATGATGACGAAGCCCCATTGGGAGAGTTTGTAGTGGTGGAGGAAGTCCTGGATGATTTGGGAGGGTGTGGCGGTGCGACTGAGGGGGCTGGGCCAGGTGTATTTTTGCCAGTGGGCGATGTCAGCGTTGAGATATTCGGTGTCAGGATCTGTTTGGGTTGTGTTCTGCGCAGTGGTTGACGGGGACTGGGTTTTTGGTTTGGGTCTTGTAGAGAAGGTGGGGGATTGGAGGTGGGAGGTGAAGATATGACAAGTAGGGCATCTACGAGCTGGGTGTAGGGTTGAGCCCATCCGTGTTACCAGGTGCCTAGAAAGCATGTTTTGGGCGATGAGTTAATAGAAATCTTGTGGCGTAGATACAAGTCGCGTAAATCTAAGGTATTCTTTCGTTGTTGAGGTGCACAATCCTCCACTTCCCCGGCTCTTGCTAAACGACCACGCGACGACTCTCCATCCAAAGCGTCTTTGCAAAACCCACTTTTGTTGACCCGGCATAAGAAGTTCCAGTCTCGGAAGCAAACCCAGCTGCTCGCCTGGCAATCAAAAGCTTGCCGCAGCTGGATTGGGAAAGCTCCAGATCCCTGTCTCCGTGAGCTCCATCCTGGCCAATCAGCCAATCAGGGCCAGGGGTCGCCAATGCCCTTGACCAGCAACCCCCCACCTCTCCGTGTCCCGGGTCGCCTTCCATCCGCTCCCTCAACCGAGTCAAGACCGCTCTCCGCTGTGTCATTGGCAAGTCATCGACAGGGCGCCAATGATTCTTCAAGTGTGCTGAACCTAACAGGAGGGATAATCAGGGTCAAGGTTGCTCTTTGCTCTGTGTGCTGGTTATGGAGTGTATTGTGTTGGGGAAGCCGAACCCGGCAAAAGACTGATGGCCATTAACACAGTCGTTTCCGGTGTCTTGAAGGTCGGGCAAGCGAAGGGAGCGAGAAGCCCGACTCGGCCCCGGCCGTTGCCTCTCTCTTCGTCATTCAAGCCCCTGAACCGACTGACGACCTGGTGAGAGACAACGCCCCGAATTATACGAGAGAGAAAATTGTCGAGTCTTATTCTACGCCTCCAAGGGATGGGCAACAGGGCCGCTCGGTCAAACTTCGATCCACGAGGGGCTTGGTTCGATCGTCCCGCTTTTCCATGTCGGTCGGTACGAAAAACTGATCCTATGACGCCTGCCGGCCGTGGGGCAGACCAGCAGGGCGGTTGGTCCTTCCACACCCTCCGATATGACAAGATTGAAGGAAGAGCAGAGCTTGCTCTGCACAGTGTGACTGGCACAGAAATGCAAACTGTCGCTGTCAGAGGTACCTGTACCTTTCCCTCCCTTTGTTCTCGAGGTCTGGGCGGCGTGCCGCTCGACCCATTGAACAGCATGCATCATCTGCGTCGGCTGCTTGCCTTTCGCTGCAAGACCGTCTGGTGCGTTCGCATGACCGAGTGTCGAATTTAGTTGCAGTGTAGAGGATCATTAGCCTCGGAGCCTCGCAAGCCAAGTGACGGTGTGCGAGCTGGTTGTGGTCCTCGACTCCTCGGTACCTCCGAAGTTGCAGAGCCGGGATCGAGTCAAGCTCCAACGCCCAGGGACATGCCTGCTGCCGTCCCCGCCTGCTCCCCGCTCTCCCATTCGAGCTGCTCCGTCCATTGTCTGGGGCCCTGCTTCTCGCCCGTGGCCCATTGCCACAACCTGCCCTCCCACCCCATTCTTCGAAACACCGCCTTGTTACACCTGACAGGAGGAGCTTGGAGCTCTCTCAATTCTCCATGACCGCAACCCCCGATCACGAGTCTCTCGACCTTACCTACCTTCCATACCTTTCCCAGAGCTGCGCGCCAGACGAACGCCCGATGTGAGACCGCTTTTGGCATCGCAGGCCACTTACACGTCAATTGAGCATCGCTTTGAGCCTATCTTATCGGACAGAAGCTTCCCTGCCCACCTACCTACCCCCGGCTCCCTCACCGTGACACCGTCCCACGGCTTCCCCGCCAGCAACCTCTCGACCGACCTCTTTTCTTTGTCGCCTGGTGGGGTTTGGATTTGGAAATCATCGAGACGTCCAAGATGCCGCCGAGGTCGTCCCTCACGTCGTCCTTTTCAATTACCGATGCGAACAACGAGGTTGTCTGCCCGCTGCGCAACCAGGATGGCTCCAGCTGCCGCAAGCGCTGCATTGGGGTGAGTCGCTGTGTTCCGTTCCCGTTCACACACCCACGTTCACAGGCTGC
Source organism: Chaetomiaceae sp. PYS4301M (assembly GCA_023628425.1). Taxonomy (NCBI): domain Eukaryota; kingdom Fungi; phylum Ascomycota; class Sordariomycetes; order Sordariales; family Chaetomiaceae; species Chaetomiaceae sp. PYS4301M. The sequence goes on from JAMAKR010000073.1 coordinate 22,299, forward strand.
TGCTGTCGCCACCCGCAAAACAATACCCAGGACTTGACTGGACTGAACTGACGGGACACAAACCACGTTTAGGAGAAGCGGTACCGCTCCATGCAGGAGCATATCCGCAGGGCGCACCCCGAACACTACATCGCCAAGCTGCCGGCGACCGAGGAGAGCTTCATGCTCATGATCAGCACGTCGCCGACCGAGCGACCCCCAGCCCCGCCAACCTCGGGACCACACCATGCACACCACGTCAAAGGACCTACGCACGGCTATCGGCGAGACGGCTCCAACGGCGCGGGCACTCCACGGAGATACGACGAGTATTCTGGGGGCGCCATGTTCCCCGCGGCCGCTGCACTTGCTCAGCTGCACAACCACAAGAGCGACTCTGGGTGGGACTCGGATGGAGTGAGCACCTATATGACACATTTTTCGTGCAATTTTACTAACCCTGGCCCCAGGACTGGCATTCTGACAACGAAGGAGTGAGGATGCCCAGATCATCCATCGAACTCCCGCCAATACAGCTGTCGCCGGCCGACATCACCAGCGCACCCCTTCCACCCTTGGATTCCGGCAGACAGCGCGACCTCCTGCCGTCCATCATGGGCCACTCGCCTCCCGGCCGTTCTTCCACCCTTCCGCCACTCCACAGACCCCTCGGTCCCAGCCGCCCCCGGAAACAGTCCATTTCGAAGCGAGGCCACCACAGAAGGAAGTCCAAAGGCCCCGGGTCGGACTGGCTACGGCGGATCCAGAACGACACTAATGGCGGTCTGCTGAGGCCAGGCAGCTATGACAGGAAAGCTCTCTCGGCCGAGCCGTCGGGAGACTATGGTAAGCGTTGGGAGGATCTGATCGATGCGGCAACCTCGGCAACGGAAGACATAGATGAGGACAGAACTCCAGTGAGTCTCAAGTTCCCTTCGATGGTCGACCCGCGCCTGACGAGCCAGATGCCACAATCGCCCGTGTCCATCCAGCGGTCGTCCCTGCCGCCCTTGAGCCAAAACGCCTACACAAGCTACCAGGCATCCCCCCTGCACCGGGCCCTCACCCCTCCGTCCTACCACCCCGAAGCCCCTGAACCGTTCCCGTCGGTCGAGAGCGGCGAAAGCGGAGACAATTTCCACATCGAATCGCGCGGCCTGTCGGACTCGTCGCCGAGCTACTCGTCCCAGAATACGCAGATCTATTGCGCCGCCTGCCAGGGCATCTCGCTGCTGAGGGAGTCGTACGCCTGTACCGAGTGCATCTGCGGTCTCTGCCAGGCCTGTGTCGACGTCCTGATGGGCGAGCAGGGCGCCCGCAGGAAATGCCCCCGGTGCGCCACCATCGGAGGCCGTTTCAAGCCCTTCCAGCTCGACATTCGGTAGTCCACCGGACGGCTCTCACGTTTTTTCTCTTTCCCTTTTTTTTCATTCAAACTTTCTTCATCACTTTTCTTTTCTTCCGTCTCTCTAGGACCTATCGAAACACACATTTGGCGTCACTCTTGGGGGAATCATATCACAGCCGCTACAGCGCCAACAGCATGTTAGGGGGGCCAACGGTATTCTTTCAAACGAAACTCTCGACACACTCATGGCGCTGGTCAGGAATGGCGACGGGTTCTTTTTCGGGCTTAGGAAGGACGGTCTCAACGGCACGGAAATCTTACGACACAACATTATCGACGCAGATGAGCAAACATTTGGCGGCGTCAACCAACGACGACACATTCCCTCGAAATGAGCACACATGGCAGTCATTTTATTCTCCCATGGCAAATGGGTTTCTCGTATCACCGACGGCTCGGGGGCGTATTGGCGTTTTGCATTTTCTCTCTTGCATTTTCGTCTCCGCCGGAACATGGAAAGATCAAAAGGGGCGATCTTATCAACTATACCTGCCTTGGATTTTTTTGGGTTATTTTTTCTTTCTTTTTTCTCCGGATATTGACCGGTCGGGGCTCTCAAGTCAAAGGCGTTCTTTTTGCTTTTCAAACTTGCCCTCTACCTTTTCCTTCCCTACCTTCCGCGGCTCAGGCTCACCGCCACCCTCTAACCCCTGACGGTTGAAACTTTCAAAAGGCGACGACCATGTCGACCTTTTTGCCAGGATGGACAGTTGACAGGTTTACTGGTCCTGTCTCGTTTTGATTTTGCTGCGCGTCCTCGGGGGTTCACACTTACACACACATACACACACGCCGGTACACACACGCAGGATATATAGCCGTCACGGTAGTAGAATGATGTTTGTTCTGCTTTTGGCTTTAGACTACTGAAACATTTTAGGTATACAAATAAATATATACATACAAACCAACAGGAGTCTTTGACTTCTCTTCCGTCTCAATAACCCCCAGATAGGGCGCCCCTGATCATTCGAACTTGCCCATTTGCATACCTTAATTCCCCAACTGAACACCCCTCAACCGCATCCACTCCCCCGCCGTCAGAGGAGCCTCCTTACCCTTACCCTCACCCTCGCCTTTTCCAGCGCCGCCCAGCGCGAGAAGCCCAGCCGAGAATTTCCCAGCCACAGACAGAGCCACGGGGACGTTGCTGCCGCCGTTGCGGCCGCCGTGGTCGGCGAATTCACGCAGTGGCTTCATCGGCACGTCGTTATGCGGCCGCACGAATTAGACCACGCTGTACCGGTCGTCGGGGGGGACAGCGGGGACAGGGGCGGCACTGGGGATGGGGAGGGGGAGGGGCACAACGCGGTGCTTGGCTGACTTGAGGACGTTGTTGGTGAAGGTCACCATTGCGTCGCCTTTTGGGGTTTTGGGTGGGACGGGGGGGGTGGGTTTTGGTTGTTAGTCTGGTCTGGTCTGGTGGGTGGTTGGAGTGGTGGTGGTGGTGGTGTTTGTTTGTGTGTTTGTTTGTTTGTTATGTCAGGGGAAAGGGGGTGGGTGCAGGCCGTTTTTGATGTTTCCGGGAGAGACGAGGAAGGGTAAGGTGTGGAAAGGGGAGGTGTGGTTTAGAAAACTGAGGACGGGACAGACTTACCTAGGTTGATGATGGCGTGGCCGGCCAGCGGCTTCACCCACTGCCACTCCCGTTGCTGGTCCTCTCCTCCTTCCTGGCAGGTGGTGGTCTGCGACTCGATCTGCAGCCCGCCGCGCCAGTTGAAGAGGACGGTCACGCTGCCAAAGTCGGTGTGGCTTGGCAGGCCGATCGAGTTGCTACTGCTGCTGGTGCCGGTGCTGGTCGTCGTCGCCGTGTTGGAGCTGTGTTGAGTCTTGTGTGTTAGTCGGCAGTGGTCGCCCGAGGGCTGCGTGAACTGGTTCAGGTTGGTGAAGGCGTCCGGGGCGAGGCCGAGCTGGGTTGCGAGGGTCTGGAGGAGCAGCGTGCCGCATGCGTGGGCGTGCTGGGTGAAGGACTGGAGGAGCGGCCAGTGGCTGTTGATTTCGGGAGGGTAGGACCGGCTCGGGGTGATGCTGTGGAGGTGGTCCTTGCTGATGCAGAAGAATTCGGTAGTGTCCGGGCGTTGGTCGCAGTCGGTCGTCTTGACGGTGCCGGTGGGCTTGTACCCGAAGAGGGAGACGCCTCGCTCGAGCGCATACTGTAGTTTTTCATGGAGTGGAAGGGTGAAGACGCTCTTGGCGAGAAGGCGTAGCTGCTCTGCCTCGTCGAGCAATGTCTCGCCCGGTGGTGAGCTCTGCAGGTCGAGGTAGAAGAAGCCGTGCGTCTGGGCTGCCCTCAGGACGCGGGATGCCTCGTTACGGTCTCCATCGAGCAACTTCTGGTACGACACCGAGGCAATGGGCGCAAGTACCAGGCCCTCGGGAAACTGAGATGGGGAGACCATGCTGTTGTGTGCTGTGTGATGTCCTCGTCGATGTTTGGTTGGTGACTTCATGGCGGGGGGAGGTGGATGCCTGATGCAGGAAGGCGTCAACGCAAACACAAAGGCAGGACCCCTCCACAAAGGCATTATCAGATAGGTGATTGAGTCAACTTGGAATCAACAACCTGGAAAGACGATTTGACTATTTGCCGCCGCATCTCAGGCTGTTGACTCCTTTTTTCTCAAGATGCATGTTTACAGGCAGCTGCTGCATCTCTGAGATAGGGAGACGCTTCTTGGCTGGTGCATTCTGCATATGCAGGGTTTAACGGCCACTAACACGGCCAACAGCAGGTTTGGGATGGAGGCGCTGAATTGCATTTTCACATTGGGCACTTTTGGGTGGTTGAAAAGCGCTGGATGGCAATGGCTGCCTAGAGAGCACTTTCTTTCCATAAAATGAGAGGAACTTGGATCGGCCCGCCGACGATTCTCACATCGGACTTGCTTTCTTTGGGCGTCGAGTTCCTCAACTCAATCCAAACTTGAACTTCCAACTTCAACCTTGTTTCTTGCAGTTAACACCCACACAACACCCGCCTTAGTCGCCAACTGTAACTGCGCTTTAGCCTCAGATCCCCATTATCATGGGTACCCGGCATCTCATCTGGTGAGTTCAGTTGTTCTTTCTCCCACTCGCCTCTGTCTTGTCTGTTCCTCAGGTGTTCTGTGGTATCGACCAGTGATGCCATTTAAGAGTGACACAAACCAAACAAGGCATCTCACTTACACGCCGCCCTATAGCGTTTTCTGGAAGGGAAAATGGTACCTTGCCCAGTACGGCCAGTTAGACGGCTACCCAGAGGTACAGGGCGTCAGGATCTTCAAGTTCCTGTCCGTCTCGCGCAACATCGCCGACCTGAAGGCCGGGCTCGAGAACCACATCTATGAGCCGACAACCGAGGAGATCAATGCCATCTGGGACGAGTGCGAGGCGTGGGATGACAACCGCAGCGCCCAGGGCCTCCCCGAGGAGTATAACATGACGGGCATCAAGCAGCTCTACCCCAGCCTGTACGGAAATACCTCGGCCCGCCTCTTGAATATCATTGTCAGGGCGGCCCGACGTGAAGGGGAAGAGGAAGAGGAAGAGGACGCCGAGGGCAGTGCGCAGGACGCGACGGAGGAGCAGAGGCTGAACCCGAAGAAGATCCCCGTGCACCTGATGCTGGATTTTGCAAACGACGGCCTGTTCTGCGAGTGGGCCTATGTTGTCGACCTCGACAAGGAAGTGCTGGAGGTCTTTGGGGGAAACCAGTACAAGAGTGAGGGGCACAGGTTTGAGCATGTCGGTGACAAGGACGCCACCGTGCCCGGGTTTATCTGCTCGTTTGATTTCTCCGAGATCTATCTGATGAAGGATAGCGGCGAGTTCCTGGCCAAGGTGGCGAAAGCGGCGGATGAGCTAGTTCCTGACCATGAGGAAGAAGAGAGGAGATTGAACGAAGACGGTGTTGCAATGTGTGGAGTTATTGAGGATGATTTGGAGGTTGACGTCCTTGAGAAGGAAGACGGCGAGAAGGAAGACGACGAGAAGGGGGACGGCGAGAAGGGGGACGGCGAGAAGGGGGACGGCGAGAAGGGGGAGGACGAGAAGGGGGAGGACGAGAAGGGGGGCGACCAGAAGGGGACAGACCAGAAGGGAGACACTGCAGAAAGCAGCGCGGTTGGGAGCAAGAGGAGCAGCTCCTGAAGACGGAAAGATACCTTGGGGCGGGAGCTGCGGAGGGAGAGACGGAGGACCAACGATGGGTGGTAGGTTGCTTAGACACGTCGATCAAACGGGACCACTCGTTCACAATATCATCGCCATCATGAAAATAGAGCACCGTTGCAGCTTTTACCGTTCCAGGTTCCTTTCTCTGACATCTCAGGGGCTAACGGGCTTGATGAACCAAACGGTTGCCCCTGGTGATATGCCAAGCTGTAACGAGAGTCTCTGTGTAAGTCCCCCCTGACGCCGGTGAAGCAGTCGAGTCAGCACCACTTGGCAACCAGAAAGCTCTCCCTTAGTCCATACCCGATCGTTAAGCTACGTGTATGTACAGAGACGCGGCCCAGCTCATTTTTACCGTCGCAGAAATCTAAATTGCCGAGCCGCGTCGACAGCGGTCCAGAAGCTTGATGGCGCCGGCAATTTGGATGAATGCCGAAACAATTTGTGCTCCAATCAGATCCCAGCCATGCGGAACATCTGGGGGACCGCCACAAAAGACCAGCCGGTCCGCAACTCCTTACTCCGTCCTCCCCCGGACTGATGACATGGCCCCCGGCTGGGAGCTGGACACACTTTACGCAGTACAGGCCGGGCTTGCCCCCACTTCTGAGTTGCCCAGCCGCGCGTGTGCTGATGGTGAGAAAGAGGGTGTGTGTGTGTGCCCGGTTCTCGCTTGCCAACACCATAAACACCAACCACGCGCAGGAGCTGAATGCCGATCAGGGCAGCCGCCCTCCGAGGTCCACGAACCAGGTTCCCCCCCGCCGCCCGGTGAGTTTGGCCGCAATCTAGAGACCTCGGTTTTGTTCGTCATCGTCTGGTTTGCTTTTATTTAGCCTGCCAAGTTTGTCGTCCATCCGCTGCAAGGAACGACCTGCCGGCAAGCCTTTGGCCATGTGGGAAAGGAAAGATCTTCTCTCGAATGCAAGGACGGGTCCGTGGAGTAGCACGCGGATGGAGTGAAGCGGCCCGGTATGGCCCAGACGGGATCGAACTCGTCAGCTACCAGGGGTATCTGGGCGTCTGCAAATTGTTTCCATGGTGGTTCCGGCTCTGGGCTGATGGTTGGCCCTGGTCTTGCGTGCTCTCCATGCCGGAACCCGCCAGGCGGCTTCATATTGCATACAAAAGCCCGCCCAGGCCGGGTTTTGATCGACCGCCAGTTTCCCGGGTCGCATGGTTGGTCTTCGTTGTCTGACTTCTTTGTCGAGAGTGACACAGAGAACCACTCTTCCGCGCCGACCATCAGCCTTCCGTTGGGTCTGCTCCTGGCAGGCCATGGCAGCTGCTTGAATATTGTATTATCCTTGACCAGCGCCGCGCTTCTTGCCCGTTCGATGTGTCACAAACTGGGCTATTTTGGGTCTCGCCTCGTGGGTCGTTAAAGGGTTCGCCAGCCCTGCCCATGCAGCTACCCGGCCTCGCGGGAGCTGGACGAGCCCTTCGATCTCATAACGGAGCACCACAAAGCTGCTGTTCATCGTTACACGCTCTCGTATCGGCTAGGATACTCGATCATCGCGAAATTGGCCGTTGGGAGCGACTGGTTCTCCTGGCAAGGTGATTCAAACCACGGGAAGCCGCCATATAGGGCCGGGGCAGAAGCACTGCCAAATCGATCTACTCCCAGTTAGTTGTCTGAACAAAGACCAATACCAGAAAAGATGCCAGCCATGTTTTTTACATCATGGGCCCTCTGGCAGCAGATGACTTTTGTATGACACCCACGCGACCCCAACCGCTACATCCAGGGGGTTTCCACTAATTCCCACTACCAGGTCCTTGCCATGGCCATCATGGCGGTCTTCTGCGCAGGTCTGGGCAAGCTCTGGTGGAATAATCGGCTGATGAAGAAGCAAGAAGTGCTGGATGAGGAGAAGCGGGCAAGAGTCGAGGAGATGCGGAAGACAGGGCTCCCCATGAAGCGAAGCAACCAAGTCCCCTTTGGCGTACGCGCCATCCAAAGCGGGATCGAGGTCGACGGCATCTGGATATCCAGGCCCACGTCGCCCATTAACGGCCTCGGGGAAAAGCTCGGCTCTTCAACCACACTCGGGCGCGACTCAGACTCGCAAAACAACAAGAGCAGAGTCTATCCCGAGGACGAGAAATCAGTCCTGGTGACCACGACAACCCTCAACCGGGCCGGGACGCCCAGACAAAGCCCCTCAACCGCCTCCATCTTCCGAAAACTAACAGACACCGACTCCCTCGAAAGCGCGCCATCCTCCGCACCACCCATCTCCCAATTCACCCACCACCACCCCCGAACGAAAAGACCCTCCTCCAGGCCAGGAGCCGGCACCCTTAACGAAGCCACCCTACGCAAACTCGAAGGCCAATCCCCCCTCCCCTCACAACCCCAATTCGACACCTACCTCCCCACCCCACCCCCCCGCCGGCCCAACCCGCGCAGCTCAGCAGCCTCCTCCTCAGCCGACTCAGTCGACTCCCAACCGCGCTCGGCCGGCGCCGCGAGCGGCAGCGGCAGTGGCAGGAGCTACACGTCGTCGGCGCACAGCTCGCGGCTGTACATGGCGCGGACCGCACACGCGGTTGCCGGGCCCGGGCGGGGTGGGGGAGCCGAGGCGCTGCGGCGATGGTCGGAGAAGGAGGGGGAGGGAGAGGGGCGTGGTGATGACCCGTTCGCGACGCCGATTGTGAGGACGGGGAGCGGGTTCTCGGCTTTTTCTCTGGGGGAGGTGGGCGGCGGAACAGTGCAGGGAGTGGTGGCGGCGGGGGTGGTGCTGGGGCAGGAGATGGCTGCGCCGGAACCGGCTTTTGGGCCTGGGGATTTGCATTTCATTCGGGCTCCTCCGAGGAGGGTCATTGAGGGAGGCGAAGACCGCTCGGCTGCTGCTGGGACTGATACGGGGGCGGGGGAGACGGAGAATAAGTTGCACAGATCGGCAGGTCAGGCTGAACAGGAGGGGAGGGACAGGTAGCGAAGGGCTACGGTGTGCTGGTATTCCGAGCTCTGACAGCGGCAGAGCCGGAGGAGGGAGGATCGGACAATCTGCATTTCCAAGGGGCCGAGGCCTGTGAGTTCTCTGTTATTGGGCTTCCTGTTTCGCGGCGTTCTGGATGCCAGAGGCATGATGCATTTTGGGACATAGTTGCGGTGTTGTGAAAGTAAACCCCTGAAAAGTTGATAGTGGTGGGGTGATGCACGTCCATGATCTGATACCTAGATTTGAAACTGTATGTATATTTTTGTCCAGAAACTCGGTGAATGAGGCTGGCAGTCAGTTCGGTCTGATGCTGGACAGACCTTCCTTCTCAACCGCCGATCAAAGTGGGGCAATTCGGGAACCAACCAGGGTCGCAAGTGGTCACGGGGTTCCGCGTCCCACCAAGCGCCACAAAACGCGTTGATGCCTGGGGGCTTTGTGTCTGTCAACACCCAAACGCGAATCCCGGAAATTTCGCCTTCATCTCTCTGTCACCCTTCACCAATCTGCAAACACCTCAAACACACAAGACACGACCCAAATTATCAATAACTCAAAGATGTCTGCACAAGAAGAGTACGATGAGACAGCCAATGCCGAGGATGCCGGACAGACCGGGCCTGGTGCGCCCACCCCGCTCTATCAGCTCGAGGTCAGTACTGGCTGTCGGGCCTGTCAGACAGGCGAAGAATGAAAATGAAAAATAACTCGAGGACTTTGCTGCTAACTACCATGAAAGGGCGTGGGTGGACTCACAAGGCGCGACCTGCAATTGATCGTCGACGCCGGGTACAACACGGTCGAATCTGTTGCCTATACGCCACAGCGGGTGCTCGAGCAGGTCAAGGGGGTCTCTTCGGGGAAGGCGTCCAAGCTCCTTGCCGAGGCGTCGAAGCTCGTCCCCATGGGCTTCACCACGGCCACCGAGATGCACCAACGCCGCGCCGAGCTCATCTCCATCACCACCGGCTCAAAGCAGCTGGACACGCTGCTTGCCGGCGGTATCGAGACTGGCAGCGTAACGGAGCTTTTCGGCGAATTCAGAACGGGCAAGTCTCAGATCTGCCACACATTAGCCGTAACTTGCCAGCTGCCGTTCGACATGGGTGGCGGCGAGGGTAAATGTCTGTACATCGACACCGAGGGGACATTCCGCCCCGTCCGTCTCCTCGCCGTCGCCAACCGCTACGGCCTCTCGGGCGAGGAGGTCCTCGACAATGTTGCCTACGCACGAGCTTACAATTCGGACCATCAGCTGCAACTCCTCAACCAGGCTGCGGCCATGATGTGCGAGACCCGCTTCAGTCTCCTGATCGTCGACTCGGCCACCGCGCTGTACCGGACGGACTTCCTGGGCCGTGGTGAGCTGAACTCGAGGCAGACCCATCTGGCCAAGTTCCTCCGCACGCTCCAGCGTCTTGCCGATGAATTCGGCATTGCCGTCGTCATCACCAACCAGGTGGTGGCCCAGGTGGATGGCGGCCCATCTGCCATGTTCAACCCCGATCCCAAGAAGCCCATTGGCGGAAACATTATGGCCCACTCGAGCACAACACGCATCAGCCTGAAGAAAGGACGAGGAGAGACCAGAATCGCCAAGATTTACGACAGCCCCTGCCTGCCGGAAAGCGATACCCTCTTCGCCATCCATGAGGATGGCATCGGCGACCCCAGCCCGAAGGACCTGGAGAAGAATCAGTAAGGGCCAAGGGTGGGGTGAGAGTGCAAAGAAAATGGTTGGACTTTGCCACTGTTTTGCTGGGGATGATTGTCACGATGCATGGCGGGTGTTCATGGAGGAGAGTAATACAATGTGCTAGGAGTTCTTGATGGGCTTGGGAAATTAGCTACCTTAGAGCTTAGGTTATGCATGGAGGACCGGCGTTATATGGCAGGAGATGGATGTATATTGCAGAAATGAATTAACTTGACTCAGTATCACTTCCATTAACTGTGATTGGGCCTGTTGACTTTTAAGCTAACCGGTACCTGAGCCTTGGAAGCATCTTTTGTCACATGGGTGGTTCTAAAGCAAACGCTCAAACTGGAAATCCTGAGTGTTATGAACTGAGCTGGTGGTCTGTGCGGCCCCCCCCTGGAGCTTTTGCTTTGTTTGCAGGGATGTGCATCACCCCAGCCCATTCCAAGCTCCCCGCCAAGCTTCTGCTTCTGCAAGGCGGCCAGAATTCTGCCCTTGGAACGGTTGAACCTGGAAGCTCGGGACCGCGTTTGCATCTCCAATCAACCGCGACACCAACACGCAAACCCATCAATTGTCGCCGGCGGAACCGTACATGGGGGCCAAGATGGCTTCCCGCGACTTTGAGATCCTCTACAAGGAGACGCGCCTCAACCTCGAGCCGGCATCGCAGTCCTCAACGATCCAGATCCGAGTCGCACCGCAGAGCGCCTATGCACGGTCGAGCACAAGTCGGAGCAGCTCGTCGGCCGACGATGAGAAGGGCTACCGATCAAAGAGCCTGGCCACCGCCTCATCCATCTACTACCGCAAACACAACAACTCCCCACGGGGCTTCCTCTGGCGCGTCTTGGACAACGGCACCGTCCTCAGCCTCCGCGTCGCCGACGTCTGTAAACACCAGAAGGAAGCCGACGCACCGCTCATCCTCAACCTGCGATTTGCCTCCGCCATCCGTCCGTCCTGCGTTGGATTTGCCGACGCCGAAGACAGCGACTCGCTCAGCGTGTTTGTCGTCGACTACTCGAATCAGCTATGGTCGATCACCCTGCGGCCCGATCACTTCCGGAGGAGGACGGCGACCGACGGCGGGCTGGGCGACACCTGCAAGTCCTACTCGCCGCCGGGCTTTGGGTTTAAGCACCCTCACAGGCTGGCCGTCGTCAACCCGGACCAGCTGATCATCACGATGCACGATGGCGGCATCCTGAAGTTTGACCGGAACAAGGGTTATGATTGTAAGCATATTTACCCGAAACGGCCTTTCGGCAACGCCGCAACTGAGTCGCTGACGGTTCTGCCTACTCGATAGCGAATGGATACCCTTGGAAGGAAACGATCTACAATGTGGCTGGATGGGGTCAGAGTCTCCGCGGTCTGGTACCGTTTCAAAGGAACCCGACCATCCGATACGACAAGATCAATATGGAGTTGACAGCGGCCGCCTCGACGGTAGTAACGGCTATGGGCCTTGCCGACACAGCATTTTTGTTTACCATCTGCCTCGACCACCGCCTGAGGGTATGGGATGTGCGGACAGGACAGATTCTCTACACCGGCGACATCCTAAACACAAGGCGCGATCCAGACGATGCTGGCAAGTGGACTGTTGATCCTTCCCAGGCCAACTTGATCCGGATATTGGAGACCGGCCGCGGGCAATGTCTAGTGGCGACATTCTCTCCCGACGGCTCCGGCGAGTTCAAGTTCTGGAAGGTGAAGGCCAACGACCAGGGCTCCATACACGTCGCCGATTGCTTCCCGGGCACCCATCTGACGCCCCCAAGCCCTTCCTCCTTGGATGTGTGGAATCTTGCCGACTTCACTGTGACACAGCAGGCAGAGGGGCCTGAGCTGTGGACCATGTGGAAGAATAACACCAGCTACCGCGTTCACAGGCTCCAGATACAGCCTCGGAATGCGCAGGACCCCTTTGGTGACGGTTGGAAGGTTGTGCAGGTCGAAAACACAGTGCCAACGGTACCGGCATCAGGACCTTGGAACCCCACTGACTCGACCGAGAAGTGGCTCGACCTCATCTTCTTCCCGGGCCGTTTCTCCAAATCAACTCTCGAAACAGCGCTGGCAATGTACGAGAAAGGACTGGGGACTTACAAAGAGACAACATCAAAAGCGGGGAGGAGCATTGCCGAATCCATCTGCTCCGTGCTCGGGTCAACCACAACCCTGGACCGGAGTCCGTCGGGCGGTGCGGACTACGACCAGTTCAGAAACACGAGCGAGACGCAGTGGATGCGCTTCTGGCGCCTCCTGCTCGAGCTCGACAAACAAAGGGGCGAAGCGCTCTCGCTGGTCTTTGACCCCAAGGACGGCATGATTTGGGTTGCCTGCGCCGATCTGATTGCCGCCGTCAGGCAATGCAGCCACCTGGACCGCGTCTACCACAACCTGCAATCTCCCGAGAAGAAGAACGAGGATGTCGCCGCCCTGGTGTCCGCCGGCCTGACCTTTGTGGATGGCTTTTCCGACAGCATGCGCCAGTTGAGCCGGGCAGCTTTGAGGGCCGAGTTGTATGAAGATTCGGCCCGGTCTGACAGTGAGAGGATGCAGCTGTTCTTGGATCGCGCGGGATTCTGGCCCTCGGTCACGGAGGATGATTGTGCCCAAGTCATCGACACCCTGGGCCAGAACTACCAGATGGTGACCGCAAGGCTCTACGAGGATCTGTTTGATCTCATCACGTCGACCAGCGAGGCGAACTCGCAAGAACTCGGAGAGCAATTCACAGGATTCGGGCGGAAAGTGGTTGTGCGTGCTGTGCAGGAGACCATCGAGCTTCATTGGCAGATCCTCTTCAGCCAGCTTATCCTCCTCGTCCACATGGAGTTCGACATCGAAAGCGAGGATGCTTCGCCCCTTCACTCGCGATTCGAGGTCGGCTTGGTGTACCGGCGGCTGATTGACGCCCTCCGAAGACTTGAGCACCTGAGGTGGATGGCGAAGACAGAGTTGAGCATTTCGGTATCAAAGTCGGGCGGTTCTGGCTCCTCTTCCCCGGTCCTCACGAAGCGCGGCCAAGATGAAAACAACACGATAACTGCTCTGGAAGGGCTGACTGGGCATCTTTTCGGTCTTCCAGAGAGCAACAATATGCCGCTCCTCTCGAGCATCACAGATCTGGTGCTGGACCTTTGCGCTCCCAGCAGCACGACAGTGCTCTGTACCTGGCTTCTCCAGTGCCGACTCCTTAAGCAGGACCGACCTGATCTCGCGCTGGAGCTCAATCCCTTTGCCGACCAAGACCCCTTTTCGACCTACGTACAGGGCCGCGTCTTCCTTGCGCTCCGAGACCATGACACTGCCTCCTTCTACTTTAGGAAAGCAGCCATCGGTCTGAGCATGTCGATCAAGAACCTGGACCGGCACAGCTCCGGGCTGCTCGACGACACGGAATGGAATCTCCTTAACAGCGGGCTTCCAAACTACTACGCCCACATCGTCAGCCTATATGACAGGCAAAAGGCCTACTCATACGTCATGGAGTTCTCCCGGCTCGCCCTCCAGTTCGTCCAGCCAGGCAACCACGACGCCGCGGGGATCAAGACGGAGATGCTGAGCCGCCTCTTCGCCGCCTCCACCTCCATCTCCCACTTCGAGGAGGCCCACTCGGCCCTGCTCGCCATGGACGACGAGGCCCTGCAGAAATCCTACCTCCGCAAGCTCGTCGAGAAGATGTGCGAGACTGGCCAGAGCTCGGCACTGATCAGCTTGCCCTTCTCGGGCCTGCAGACCAAGGTCGACGACATCCTCGTTGACAAGTGCCGCGCCACGCGCGACGTGCTCAACGGTGTGCCCTACCACCAGATCCTGTACGCCTGGCGCATCAGCCACAACGACTACCGCGGTGGCGCCGCCATCCTGCTCGACCGCCTGCAGAAGCTGCGCCGTGCCGGCGAGGGCGACAAGGTCGGCCCCGCCGCCGGCGCCGACGACGCCCTCGACACCCAGGTCACCAGGCAGTACCTGCTGCTGATCAACGCGCTGAGCTGTGTCGCCCCGCAGGAGGCGTACATCCTCGAGGACGTCCTGCCCGGCGAGGAGGGCAGCAGCGGCAACCCCCAACAACAGCAGCAGCAACCCAAGGGGAGCGGCGGTGAAGATGATCTGGAGGGCCACCTAGACGAGCTCGTCAAGAGGCTCGAGGCTGCCGAAGCAGCGGAGGAAGGCGGGGCCGAGGCCGAGGCCGAGGACGCGGCGCTGGTGGAGAAGATGAAGCGGTTCTCGACGCGGACCGCGCAGGAGCTGCCGGCGCGCCGGTTCCTCATGCTAGCGGATATTCGCAAGCAGTACCAGCAGGAGCTGGACCGGATTGTGGCTATTCAGAACAACCAGTTTGGGTTCACGGCGGAGGATGATTTGATGGATTTGGCGTGAGGATGGAAGGGGAAACGGAGGAAGGGGTGGGGGGAAACTCTGTCATGATGTCTCTTTACTTTCTGTTTTTGTTGTTAACTGTAGGAGTGAGCATCCAGGAAAATTTGGAGCTATTGATGATGCAGGCGTGATGGGGAAAGGGGTTTGTTTTGCTTGCTCAGAACGGAAGCGCGGAATCACAGGAAAGCAGCTTCTTGATAAAAATGAAATATGAGGTGAAAAAAAAAAGACAAATCAAAACACATGAATGAGTCTCTTTGTCTCTTCTGAACCAACGCCATGACTATGCTGAAGAATAACCCTCCCCCCGCTCATACATACAAATTCGCTGAACGCAGTGCTCTCTCTCTACCCGCCATTATCCCCTTCCCTCGGTTGAAAAAAAAAGACTAAATCACGCTGGAACTCCCATTATCTGCTTGTTTTCCGGGGGCGGCGCCGGTAGGGCTTGTTGTTGCTCTGGGCCGCTGACCTCGTCGGGCGCTTGGCGGTAGAGGATGATTTCTGATTGCTTGAAGTATCTCCTTGCGTCTGGGAGTAGCGAGTTAGAATGGGAACAGCGGATGACAGCGGTGATACCTCGGTCTGAGAGGGTTGGACATACCTTCGTCGATCAACACCAAACTAAGGTAGTATCGTGTCGAGAACTTCTTGTTGACGTCCCGGAAGGTCGGCGTCAGGTCGAAACCGCCCAGAAACAGGCGGATGGGAATGGTCTCTCCCCTTGACGGCGAGCCGTCCATGATCTCGAAGCGCACCAGGGTCTCGCTCTCGTTGTACTGGTTCGGGGCCGCCCCCGTGGTCTCGCGGCGGATGATGCTGAGCTCCATATGCTTGATCTTGAGGCGCACGAGCAGGAAGTAGATGCGGCCGACAATAACGTCCTTCAGGTGGTACTTGCTCTTGCTGTACTCGAACTCGATGTGCAGGCAGTCCTCGATGCCGACGTCCATCTTGATGCTGCTGTTCATCTCGGGCGGGATGCGGTAGCTGTAGACCCAGATGTCCTTCTCGCGGATCACGTCGGCCATGCGGCGCGACACGGTGACGCGCACAAAGTAGCGCAGCTTCACGTTGATGCCGTTGTACGACTCGTATTGCTTCTCGACGTTCTTGAAGTTGAAGTCGAAGGTCTGCGGGTGCTGCAGCTCGCCTGGCGCCGCCAGCTCTTGGACGAGCGACAGGAACTCGTAGTGGTTGCCCCGGTCGAAGAACATCTCTACGGGTCGTGATCAAGCAAGTGTCAGATTGGCATCCCCTTCCCGCAAACCCCGCGCCCAAGCCCATTTCCTACCGGACGAGAGAGAAACACTGACCTATTGTCCCGATGAACTGCACCTTGATGCCCGTGTGCTCTAACCGCTTGCCGTCCTTTGGCCGCACCGTCACGGCGCCCTTGACTGACTCGCCGTCCATGTACAGCGGGGCCTTCTCGCGCCGGTTCTTGTCCAGCTTGACATCGACCATTGACCGCTCGTCGGCATCGTCGAGGACAACGTCGATGTCGACCGGGGTCGCAAAGAAGTACGACATGGTAGGCGCCGTTGAGAGAGCTAGCTCAGCTCGGCTTGGGTGTATGCGTCGGCGGGCCGGGATGGAATCAAATGCGCATATGCTAAATGGAATTCAGGGCAATGATCCAAGCGCAAGGATGTCGAGGGATGGGCTGGAGTTGCGAGGTGGTGCGTAGCTGAGCGATGTTGTCGTGTTGCGATTTAAGGTAATTGGGGGGGAGGTGAGTGGTCGGTGGATGCTGCGGCAAGGTACCCGGACCTGACGATGAGCTGCTGCGGCCGCGTCTTTGCGGCTGCGCAATCAACTGGGTGGAAGAGTGGGGCCTCGTCTTGGCGCGGGTTGGGGTACAGTACAGAGCGGCAGACCAGGGCCCTTTGGCTGCGTCATCTGCCTTCGCCCTTGGGAGACTTCCGTTGGCAATTCAGTACAGATCTGTACGGAGTTCTGTATTCCGCACTGTATTCCTCACAAAACAGCACAACAATGACAGAAACTGAAATGACAGACGGCAGAACAGTAGGTGTCCGTTGATGCAACAGCAAAATCTTTAGTAGTAATGAAGAACGCGAGTGAACAGAACTTGCCCGCTCCATACCAGGGAGAGGTAGGTAGTTAACAGCCACGGATGGGCCCTGACTCCCTCGATTCCTGAGGCATGAGCGAGTGCTGTATGCTCTGGAAAGCCGGAGGTTGCAGCCCGCGGGACTCGGCAACAAAGCCCATAAGAATGGTCGACCAAAGACATAATACCAAAGCATTGCCTGCTCCAAGTGGTCGAATGGAGCTAGCGCAGCCACAGACATGAGGGCAAACACTGTTGGGGACAGATATTCTGTTACTCTGCTGATGCCAGTGAGTGACAGACGGCCACGACAGCCAAGAAACCCTGGAATGGGCTTGACTTTGAGTCTTTCCCCGAAGATGAGCGATATAGCAAGGATTGTAAGCCTCTCAATGTCAGAAGCCGCGGGACGGCGCCTCCGAGGACAGAGCTTCATTTCCCCCGCAGCATGGTGCAAAGTGAGAGCATAGATTCCTGATGAATTTCCATGGCGATAATGAAATGTTGCATGCTCTCGGCCTGAGTTGAAAGACAGCGGGTCTGCAGTTGGGGTGTTGAAGCAGGGGGTGAAATGCTCAAAGCACGGGCCATTTTGCCCCACTTCACTCCAGCCTCCGCTGTTTTGGCCAATGGCCGCAGCGATCCCGCCTCTGCCCTAACAAAGCTGCAAGGCCGATCGGCGCACAACTCGAATTAATCCGGTGCCGCAAAATCGACGTTTTTTCCTGGGCTTCCATACTACGCTTCGTCCACCTCGACGACGACAACCCAACACCTCACTCCCTCACTAACCGGTCCCAACGCAAAGATGCGCTACATCCACAGTGAGGAGACCCTTGAGGTCCCCGAGAACGGTACGTTTTGCCAATTTCAACCCCGTTGTGCTGCCGGAAGACGGGGGCGAGAAAAAGAGGGCATCCATGACCCGCGATCGACGACCGATACCGACAAAGTCTACCGAAGACGATACCGAGGGGGGGATTGGGACGACAAGTTTCTCGGCTGGGGGAAGACATGCAACTTTGGTGGTCGTTGGGGAATGGCAGAGAAAAACGGCCAGTTTGCTGACGTATTGTCCGCCGAACAGTCAAGGTCTCGATCAAGTCGAGGCTCGTCACGGTCGAGGGCCCCCGCGGCAAGCTCGTCAAGGACCTCAGCCACATCGCCGTGAGCTTCTCGGTCCTCAAGAAGAACATCATCGGCATCGAGATCCACCACGGTGTCCGCAAGAACGTTGCCGCCCTCCGCACCGTCCGCACCCTCCTCAACAACCTGATCATTGGTGTCACCAAGGGCTTCAAGTACAAGATGCGCTACGTCTATGCCCATTTCCCCATCAACGTCAACGTGGACAAGAACGGCGAGACGGGCAACTACGAGGTCGAGATCCGGTATGTGCCAACCAATGGACAAAACATGACTTTGCGGGCTGGGGGAGCATGGAAGGAACAGGAACCGGGGGCCGGGGTTCGGGGCGGTTGCCGAGCTTTGGGGACGCGCCATGTCAAATTTTGCAACGAGGCTAACCATGGGGATGTGTTGCAGTAACTTCGTCGGTGAGAAGATCGTCCGCAAGGTCGTGATGCAGTCTGGTGTCGACGTCGAGATCTCGAAGGCCCAGAAGGACGAGCTCGTCCTCAGCGGTAACTCGCTCGAGGCTGTCTCGCAGAGCGCTGCGGACATTCAGCAGATTTGCCGGGTGCGGAACAAGGATATCCGGAAGGTGCGTCGAACCAGAACCAGACAACTTGAGGCGCTGCCCCTCGTGTGGTGCGCGAAGTTGGGCACGGGAACAGTTGGTGCTAACCATGGATGCAGTTCTTGGACGGTCTCTACGTCTCGGAGAAGGGCAACGTCGTTGAGGAACAGTGATGGACACGCGGCCATGGGTTTCTTTGTGCTTTATGGGTCTCAACCGGAGTGGCAAGGGGTCAATCGGCATTTGCATGTTTTGTAGCGTAAAAATCGCTACTGCAAAATGGGCAACCTTCTGAACCACAAGGTGTTGGGTGCAGTCCAATATCACTTGTTTTCGGGGCACCTCTTCTCTGCTGAGCTAATCTTCGCGATTCATCTGGCGCGGCCGCTGCCAGGGGAAAGCTCGTTCAGGCTGGTGGTTCAGTGACGGGCTAGACGACAGGATCTTTCTGATTTACCCCAAATACCTTTGATACCTCATCCACAAATCCACAAGAGAAACTCATTGCATGGGGCCCACAAGACAGGAAGACCGGCGTCGACGTGAGCGGGCAGTGTCTTTGAGATGGGGAGAATCATTCTTTCATTATTATGGAATCGGGCCCCGAAGCCTCATCAAATCCACTTCTCATGTCATCTCATCGCCATGCACTTAAAAAACATCTCCTCCCCGTCATGCGTTCCATAAAAATCGTCCCGTTCGGCCAAAAACGACCCATTTCATATCGTTCATCTCTTGCTTGAAGATTCATTCTTTCGTGAACATATCCCCCGCTTCCTCCTACCCTCTCTCCCCCCCTCTCTCTCACGTCGGATTGAAAAGAAACTGCCTCCGCATGTCTGTCGCCTGTCTGTCTACCAGTAACTCCTAAGAACGCCTGCTAAGTGCAGAGAAAAAGAAAAAAGGTGATGCGAAAAAGGTGCGTATGTACGGGATCGTGATCTGGATGGAGGGAATGGTTTGCAGAAGAAAAACAGGAAAGAAGAAGCATGTACTCGAGAAAGGTGTTGCGTGGGAAATGTATGTATGTACAATCGGTGTGTCGTTCAATGTGTTCGTTTTTGTCGTTTTATCGTGGTTCTCATTCTCAACCTGTCATGAATACCTAAGGTAGGTATCATGGCCTCGGCGAGCGCGCCGACCTTGCTGATGGCGCGCGCGACACGCGGGTGTGGGTGTGTGTCGTGCGCGTCACCCTGCTCGGGGTTCTGCTGTGGCGCGTGCCGGATCGGCGGGTGCGTCTGTCGCTGCTTCTTGAGCCTGTTGGTGGTGTCGAGTGGTTAGTTGAGACAGTCCTGTGGGAACAAACTGGGGTAGTAAAAGGGGGGAAATGGCTTACTTGGGCTGGTGGCCGTGTAGGAATCGGACCAGTAGCTGCTGCTCACGTTGCTGCGGGCGCGGCTCGGCGGCCCTGACTTCTTCTTCTTGTCGCGCTTCAGGCCGAGGAGCAGGGCTATGGTGCCGAGGGCGGCGCCCAGGCCGAGCAGGCCCGCGCCGGAGCTCTTCTTCTCCTTGCGCCCTGCCGCCGAGCTGGGGCGCCCGCCGTACCACGACGAGTGCGTCGATTCCCGGCCGTAGTGACCCTCCTTGCTGTCATGCTTCTTCTTGCCGAGGCCGAAGATGGCGAGCAGGCCGTGCCACAAGCCGCGGACCACGCAGCACGCGCAGAGCAGGAGCAGGAGGCCGACGCCGGCGATGGTGCCGACGACGATACCAGCGATGGCGCCACCGCTCAGCTTGTTGGATGAGTCTCCTGGGCTGACGCCGCCCGTGGTGGTGGCGGCGCCTGCCTCGGCGGTGCCCGTGGAGGTGCCGCTTGTCACGCGGTACGGGGCGCTGAAGGCGGTGGTGAGGGTCTGCCCTCCCGTGACGGCGGGGGTGGGCTGGACGACGGGCCCGGGAATGTTGGCCATGCATTGCCCGTCGTAGGCGCAGTACTGCCATTTGGCGCAGCAGATGTTGCCGCAGGCAATCTGGCCCGAGCCCTCGGGGGGGATGCACTTGGCGCCTCCAGCGGGGGCTGTCGCGGCAGGGATGAAAGAGTTGTAGGTTGAGGTGAAGGTCTGGGTCAGGGTCCAGGTCGTCGTGTACCACTGATAGGCGCCACCCGCGGCGGCTGAGCATCCTGCAATGCCTTCCGAGGTGTAGCACACCGACCCCCTCTCGCAGCAGTACATGTTATTGTAGCCGCAGGGATTGTCGCACTGGCGCGGCATGAGATAGCCATAGCCGGCGGCGTGTAAGTCGTCTTTCGGGTAGGGGACGGCGACGGCCTCGTGCACGCAGGTCGCGAGCAGCAGCCATAGCGCCGAGTGGATGCTCAGCAGCGATGACCGGGGCGCCATATCTAATGAAGGTCGGAGACGTGGACGGGGAGTTGCCGGAGCTGGGCTCGGCCGAGAGTGTGGAGACGGACCGGCGACCAGGCTCCCGGGCGGGGCTGGGCGGAGCGGGGCGGGGCAGCACGGAGCGCTGGGTCTCGGGGGCGATCAGGCCCGTGCGAAGGTGCGGACGCCGACTTGATGATGAGCTGGTGCTGGTAGTTTCCGCTGTCGGGTTGTGGTTTGACGTCTGATGTCTGGGTAATTTTCGTCTCCTGCGCGATGCTCGGCCCGACCCGTGGAATGAGTGTCAGCCTTCGTTGCGAGCGACGTGCGTTGTCCTGCGTGACTGAACTGCAGGGTCCGAGTGGGGCAGTCGGCGGAATCTTGAAGCGATCGCAAAGGTCAAGGTAGGGAAAGTTGAGAGTCGTTGCAGCAACAAAAGATCGAGAATATCGTCGGGGGGAAACAAAAAATGCAGCGCAAGGTTCTAGACTCGGCAGCAAAAAAAGGGAAAAAGAATGGGCGGGGGATTTTTGCAAGGCGGGATTTATTGCATGCAGGCAGATTTCAATGGCTGGGACAAGTTGAAGCTTGCTTGCTTGCTTGGTGGTCGGGCGCAACTGGGCCCAGTCCATGTTTCCCAACCTCCTCCAAAGCCCTCTCTTCGCAACATGACACGCCCAACCTCGCGCATTTCGCACCCCCTTTCATTTTTTGCCGTTTTCTCCAGAACAGACCCACGATACCCTGTGATGGCGGGCAATTCCCCTGCTTGGGCTCTGGGTCCGATCTGAATTTGTGATTAGCGGGCTTCCACTTTTCCACGTTGCAAGCTGAGAGGTGCAGCCGCCTTTTTGTTCCTGGCGCCGGGTTCCCGCTTGATCGCATCTCGGCCTATGACTGCACCTGGGCACCTGACAGGCGGGGATGCCCTGCGCGGGATGGGGCAGCATGTCTGAGTTGGCCGCCGCCCTGCAGCCTTCGTCGGGGGAATGGACAGAAAAGCTTGACCAAGTCCGGGCGCGGCTCTTGTGTTTGCGCAACCCCGCCATGGGATGTCATTCTCGGTTCGTTGGACAATTCCCGTCATTGGGATGAGATGCCCTGGGTGGTTATCGGCATCTTATCGCTGGATCCTTGCTGCTGGCCCTGTCACTCAGCCAAGCCCAATCCACGTTTTCGTCTTTCCATCCAACCAAAGTGGACGAGACAATGAATGACGCTGTGGCAGAAGCCGTACAAACGATGGGATTTCATCAGGAAAAAGAAAAGGGGGCGAAAGGAAAATGGAGATGGATGCAAGTTCTCATAGTGCCCGCTCATGTCTTCATTCTCCGTTTTCCATGATCTCCACTGGTCCTGGAAGCTGGAGATGGAATGCGTGATGTGTGGGAGCTGTGGTGCCCCGCTAAACCATAGTTACGTAACTGCCTGGCCGTTAAGCGTTGTGCCGCCTGGGCCAGCCAAGCCTCGGGGGCTCCAACAAGCATCCAACGGCCGAACTACACCAGCCAGACGAGAGCTATCTCGAGCTTCACCAGGACTGCGCGCAGCAATCCCCTCTTCGCCATGTTTCTCGACCCACCAACATACCTCGCATCGCTGCAGAGCAACATCCGCCAGCGGCCGATTCCGTGGGATGGCGCCGTGCGCGCAGGCACCCTGACCGACGACCAGCTCGCCCGCATCCGCGCCGTCGACAAGGTCAAGCGCGATGTGCGCAAGCAGACGGTCGAGGCCGACCTCGACGGCTACCGCACGCTGTTTGTAGGGGGGTCCGGGAAGAAGAGCGTGCTGGAGTCGGCCTCGAAGCGCCAGGACGTCGTGCAGTACATCCTCGTGCTGCTGGGCGACCTGCTCGACAGTGCGTTCCCCCTGCCCCTGTGCTAACCCGTGGTGGCATATTGTTAAAATCAAACAGACATCCCCGCCCTCTCCAAAGCCATCCTCCACACGGGCGACCCGTACCGACAGCTCCTGCCGCTCCTGGCTCACTCGTCCAACACCGAAGACCCCATCCCGCTGCTCACATCGACCGTGCTCGTCAGTCTCATGGCTGGATCCAGAGACGAGTCGCCCGCCACAGTCGACAAAGCCCTGCCGGTAATCTTCAGCTACCTATCCTCCCTGACCAAGAACCCGGACGCTGGATTGCAAGATATTGGCGTGCAGGAGTACTCTTCGCTGCTCTATGGCCGTGCGCCAAGGCAGCAG
The DNA here is from genome assembly GCA_023628425.1 of Chaetomiaceae sp. PYS4301M. Taxonomy (NCBI): domain Eukaryota; kingdom Fungi; phylum Ascomycota; class Sordariomycetes; order Sordariales; family Chaetomiaceae; species Chaetomiaceae sp. PYS4301M. The sequence continues at coordinate 45,200 of JAMAKR010000073.1, forward strand.
TTCTGGAAGCAGCGGAGCGAAACGGTCACGCCCCTGATCGACATTCTCCGGGCGGCCGCTGGTGTTAATGGTGATGCTTCGGCCAGCCTCTGGAGTGGCGCAACGGGGACTGCCGGGTCGGGCTTTGGCGGCTCACTTGGCGGTGGCGTTGGCTTGCAGCTCCTGTACAGGGTGCTGTTGGTGATGTGGCAGCTCAGCTTTGAGGCTGCCAGCATTGGTGATGATCTCAACGAGTAGGTGCCACTCAGAGCCATGCTTGATACTTTATATATGTTTTGCTAACAGTACCAGTGAATACGACATCGTCCTGCTCTACACACAGCTCCTCCGGCTTTCACCCAAGGAAAAGACCACGCGACTACTCGTCTCGACTCTACTCAACCTCCTAATCCAAAACCAAAATACCCTCCTCCCCATCGCCGTCCTCGCCCGGCTGCCCCCCCTGTTACAGAACCTCCAGACGCGCCAGTTCGCCGACCCCGACCTGAGGGAAGACATGGACCAGCTGCGCGAGCTGCTCGAGGAGTACACCAAGACAAAGACAACCTTCGACGAGTACGTCGGCGAGCTCAACTCGGGCCACCTGCGGTGGTCGCCGCCGCACCGCAACACGGTGTTCTGGGCCGAGAACGCGCGCAAGATCCTGGACCACGAGAACGGCGCGCTCATACGCAAGCTGGCCGACATCATGCGTAAGCCGTGGGACAACGACAAGGCGGTGCTCGCCATCGCCTGCAACGACATCGGCTGCCTCGTGCGCGAGGTGCCCGAGAAGAGGGGCCAGCTCGAGCGCCTCGGGCTCAAGACGCGCGTTATGGAGCTCATGGGCGAGGCCGACGAGAATGTCCGCTGGGAGAGCCTGCGCGCGCTGGGCGGGTGGTTGCAGTACAGCTTTGATACGAAGTGAGGGGGACGGGGGCATGCTATGTCTGTTATCTCCCTCTGTCTCTGTCTTTGTTTTGGTTTGTGTTGTGTTTAGTTTTTCTTTGGCAACCCGCGTTTCTGGGCTCTGGCGAAGGGGCATGTTACATGTTGGAGATGTTTGGCATCCGGAATGGTACTTAGACTGGCTCGCGTTCTGCTGACTTGACTGTGCTTGAATACACGTCACGTATGCTACGTTGCGTTTTATGTTGACCTGGCTTGTTGATGGAGAGCAATACCGTGGTGTGAACTATACATGAGTTATCCTCATCTCATTACATGGGGGCTGATGCTGAGAACCCCGCGGTCCTTATCTTATCGGAGCTCTCAGCTCACCTTCACATCACAGTTGCTTGGAAGTTGGAACTTGGAACCTCTTGCTCCTTTCCTCATAACGTAACAGTATCCCACCCAAATCATCAAATAATCCGAAGTCCTTTCGAGTCGTTACACACAACTACGAACTATAACAACCCATTTCTCTGGGAACTTGAGTGAGTGGCGGCTCGAAGACGTCGAGGAATCCATGATGGTCCAGAGAGTATGTGCGCTTTTCGTTTCGTCACAGAGCAGCCAATACAATTACATTTGAATCTGTCTCTCAACATCCAACCAAACCACACCACCTACTGACCATGGCTCGTTGTGCTATCGTGTCTAGATATACTTCTTGGTACATGGCGTGGTGCAAGGTAGGCCAATTTGATCTCAGAGAAGCCACTATATAATATACACCTTCTCGCTGGGTTTCATCGATACTTCATCCCGTACACGTCTCAACCTCTCAACCGCACTCACTCACAACACCAACACCACCAACAGGTGTCAACTTCCGGTACGTGACAATCTCCCTCTACCCACCCCTTTCGTTACCTACATCACCAAAACCCAAATCTAACATCCACCTCCCGCACCACCCAACACACAGCTCCTTCACCCGCCACCGCGCCGTCGAACACCACATCACCGGCTGGGTGCGAAACACGAACAACAGCAAGGTACGTACATACATACAGATGCCAGTTAACAGAAAAAAAAAAACAATGAAAATGACTAACAGAGAAAAAAACAAAACAGGTCGAAGGCGAGGCACAGGGCGACGAGAGTGCCCTGACAGCCTTCCTGAAAGACGTCAACAACGGGCCCAAGTACGCACACGTGGTCAAATTGGAAAAGGAAGAGCGGGAGGTCGTTGATGGCGAGGCCGAGTTTGAAGTCCGGCGCTGAGGTTATACTCGTAAACTTCCTAAGGGGTTTGTTGGCCTCGTCTGGTTTGTGGGCTGTGATGATGATGTTGATGTTGTTATTGGAAAGGGGGTGGAGTACAATACGATGACTGAATGAATTGGTTGTTTACTTCCGCGACGTCCTCGTAACGGGATGTATGCAAGATCAGACCTTCGTCCAAGAATCAGAACATCAGGGAGATGAATGGTCGTTGGCACCAGCCAACACACTCATCACAGTCCTAAGACAACGAAAGCAGAAACATGAATATATATCAAATATCGCTAAACCCCCAATGCGGTGCTGACATCTAACCAATGTGCTGTCCGTGCAAGATCCCCGCCTCCTTTCTACGAGATCGAACCCATTTCATCCATCTTCACCCATCATCATTAACCCAACCGCCGAACAAACCACCCCTTCAAACAGCCAGTCAACCACCAGGCCAACCACCAGGCCAACCAAGCAACAACAACCACTCCCGCCGAAACAACATCCCCCCTCTTCTCCAACAGATACATTACCCCAACCCCCTTGAAGCACACTCGGCCCCCCAAAACAGATACAATACGCCCGTCCCCCCTTACATCCATCCTCTTTACAAACCACAACCCAACCAAACCCAAAACACGCTAAGCAAACGTCATCTTGATCTCCTTCTCCCTCCCAAACTCCTCCTCCTCATCCGCCCACGGATCCGCGAGCGTGATACTCGGCACCGTCTGCGCCGACCTGGCCATCTCGGGCCTTGCCGACGACGCCCCACTCCCGCCACCACTGCCACTCCCACTGCCATCCCGACTACCACCCCCATGCCCACCCCGGTTGTCAACAGCAGCACCACCACCGCCCCCACCACCACCTACAGACGACGAAGCTTTATAATCATCATCAAACCCCGTATCAAAAGTCATGCTAACCTCTTCCTCACCTCCTTCATCATGCCGACGACCGCCATCATACCCATACCCACCATACCCGCCATACCCCCCCGGACTGCTCCCGCCACCACCACCACCGCCAAACCCAAACCCAGCCGTGCGGCTGCTGCTGTAGCTGTGCCCAAAGGAATGGGGACTCCCCGCTTTTCCGCCGCCGGTCCGGGCTGTCGTTGGTGATATTGATGTGGTGTCGTGCGGGGAATGGGGTTCGTACGGTGGCGGGGAGGAGGATTGCGGTTTGGAGGCGATGGCTTCAGCGCTTTTCGTTTCGCGGAGGCGTTGGTGGGCGGGTTTTGTGGGCGGGGTGAGGTTATTGTTGTTGTTTTTGCTGGGGTTGAGTTCGACTTTGATCGGCGGGAGGGTGCTCTTGATTTCGCGGACCTGGAAGAGTTCCTCGTCGATGTCGGCGTCGTCCTTGTTGTTGTGCTGGTTGTCGCGGGCGATCTCGGCGCGGATGGCGTCGACGTCGAACAGCACGCCGTGGTTGTTCCCTTCCTTGTCCTCCACCTTGCTGCCCTTGCCGCCGCCGCCGCCGCCCTTTGCGTCTTCGTAGACCTCCCACTCCTTCTTCTCGAGCGCCTTCTTGCGCTTGAAGAAGCCAAACGCGCCGCCCTTGGAGGCCTTGCCTTCCTTCTCCAGCTCCCGCCTTGCCTCCTCGATCTCGCTGATCAGCTCGCGCTGCCGCTCCTGGTAGTTGTCCGGGTCGGGATCCTCGATCTCGGTGAACTCATCGCTTTCCACCATCCAGCCGCACTCCCGCAGGAGACGCGGCATGGCCGTCCGGTAGTCCATATGGCCCGAGACAAACTCGGAGACATCCATGTTCTCAAGGCCGGGGATGTCGTCGATGGCGGCCAGGCCGGCGATGCGTCTGATGCCACCATTTGTCAGGCGGAACAGATAGCCGAGGATCCAGTCGTTGCGGTTGTAGCCGTTGACGAAGCGGCCCGACACCACGGTGCGCGCGCGCAGGTACTCGTCCTTCTTGACAACCATGGGGCTGCCGAAGAGATAGACATTCTGCACGAGCCCAAAAGCGCCTTTCTTAGCGAGCTCCTGGAGGCAGGAGAAGATGACACGACTGCCGAGTGAGTATCCGACGAGGGTGACGGGGCGAGTGCCCAGGTTGCGGTCGATGAGCGAGTCTGCAAGAATCAAACCAGCCATGGTGGCACGGTCGAGAGAGACAGCCCACGGGTTGTCGATGAGGTAGGCAAGCTTGGTAAGGACGACGGGCACCTGGAGGGCCGCCATCAAGCTGATGAGGATTGTGTTGCCCAGAACCTGCTGGAGGCCTTGGGTGAGAGCCTAGGTGTTTGCTTAGCCCATGTTCGACTTCTGCTAGGGCGTCCTGGTTTAACATTGCACGTCGGGCATGCTCACCTCAGTTGCAAGGATATTGATGGTGTCACCCATGCTCGTCAGCATCTCAGGCTCCCAGAGCACCGAGTAGATATCACCCATGACCGGGTCCACGGTGCTGAAGGGCAGGCGGACGTCATCGACCTTGCCTGTCATCCACCCCGAGACGGTCACAATGAGATTCACGCGCTTGTTGTTGTTGAGCGGCCGGTACTCGAACGTCTTGACGGCGCCCGTCCTCCTGTTGGCGGCCCTGACGCCGATGATACTCCCCGAGGCTGCTGCGCTGGAGGTGATGATGGCGGCGCCTCCCGCGCCCGCGAGGAAGCCACTCGTGCCGCCGATGCCTATTGTCGCGAAGCCGGCTGCGAGACCCATGCCGATGACGGGAGCAAGCAGGCCTGCAGACAAGCCGATGACCAGACCGCCGCCGACGGTCGCGAGCCCCATCATCATGTAGCGCCTCTTGAGGGCCATCTTGCGGCGGCTCTCCATGTGTTCGCCCTCGTCCCAGTTCTCCTTTTCGGCATTTGCCTGCATCTCCAGGGCGTCCGTCACCTTCTTTTCGAAGCGGCAGATGTCGAGCCAGCTGATGTCGAGGTCCTTGGCGACCCTCTCCAGCAGCGACCTGGACCTCGCGTCGTAGATGGAGTCTGCGATGAGCACCAGGAACAGATCACACAAGACGGTCCACCGGATGTCGATGTCGATTTTCTGCGTGGTAGGCATCTGCGACGGCGTCCTCACGGGGGCCGTGAGTTCCGAGTCGTCATTGACGGAGTAGGGCGGGGGCGGCTCGGCGGCCTGCTCTTGCAGAGGGCTGGCGATCGAAGCTGGCCGGGACTGGCTGGGGCTTGATTTTGCATCCTCGTCGGCCGCCATCGGGTTCTTCACGCGGGCGTTGGCCATCAAGACCGGGGTGAGGTCTTGGGGCATCACGCCGTGAGCGCTGAGCTGTTCGATCATGACTTGCTCGGCCGGGTTGATGTCCATATGGGTATAGAGACGGATCATCATCTTCTGGCTCCACATCTTCATATTCTCGGCGGCCAGCGCCAGGTGCTTCTTGGTCTTGGACGACGTGTGCTGCATCGACTCGGCCTCTTTCAGCATGACCGACAGCTCTAGCCTCGTGAGGCCTACGTAAGCAATCCTCTGGCCCTCGGTCAGGAGGTCCTTGGTGGCCTGCAGCTGGCCCACGGCGTCCCGCTGGCTGTCGTCGTCGTCCATGACGCCCGTGCTGGTGCCGCCGCCCGCGTCCTTGAACAAGTACTGCGTGTGTTCGTCCATGCTGGTGGCAGACTCGGCGTCGTCGTCCAGCATCACCTTGGTATATCCCTTGCCCGCGCCTCCGAGCCCGCCGTAGCCGTACGGTTGGTCGTCGGCCTCGTCGTACTCTTTGGCGATCAGCTTGTTGTCGTCGTCGTATATATCGTAGGGCGCGTATGCAGGCATGACCTGCCACCCGAGGTCGTCGTCATTTTTCTTCTCGGGCTCGTTCGCGGTGAGCTGCTGGTGCGAAAACCCAGACACGCCGGCTTCGTGCTTGGGGTCGGCCGTCGCTGGCGCTGTCTTTTTCGCTTCAGACATGGCCTGGTCTCTTATTTCGACCGACGTCTTTGCTTTGTGCGATTCGCCCGGGTCTGCAGCGGCAGCACTCGTCGTGGGCGGGGGGTGTTGTGGTTCGGCATTATCTGAGGTGGCACCCGACGGCTCTTTTGTTTGCTCTGACGGTGGTGGACTCGTCTTTCCCGGGACGGCGGCAGCAGACTTGCCTGGCGATGCATCTCCAACCTGGCTGTCCTTGTCGTTGTCGCCCGCTCCCTCCGTTGACCCATCCCCTGTGGTGTTGTCTGTTGCTTCCCTGGCGGCTTTCTCTTCTCCAGCTAATTTTCCAATTTGGTGCGCGTCATCCCTTGGCTGCCCGTTATTTGCCTGACCATGCGCATCCTCATCGGTGGTGGCGGTGGTGCCCGGTGCCGCAACCGTGTCCGAACTCTGCCCTTCTGCGCCCGCCTCTGCCTCCGCCTCCACCGGCGGTGTGTATTTCCTTATGGGCAAGCCAAAGTCGTCGTATTCGACCGCCGTAGCGTCGACGGGTTTAGGCTTTGGCTTCGAGTCCGTGGGGTTTGTCCGGGCCGACGGGCCATCGTTTGACGGCGGCGCGGTCGACGACGACGACGGCGATGCGGCTTGGGTACTGCCAGCCGAGGCCCCGTCAGCGCCCGGCATGGCTGTTTGCTGCGTAAAAAAAGACTAAAGGCCAAGCGTCGCGGCTGCGGATGGGATGAGGCTAGCAAAACGATCCCGAGTCTCTCAAGAGAGGGGGGATGGGGGTTAGTTGGTTAGGGAGTGGGCTTTGTTTCGAAACCCAGTCCGTGGCACGAAAGACGATCCCCCCTGGCTCAACGCTGCTCCCTGGCGACAGGCAGTCAGTGCCCGCCGCCCCAGGGCAAGCTTATCGAACACGAGAGAGAAGGGAGGGGCCACTGAGGATCACGACAGGGGTGGCGCCGATGTCGATGACGGTGCGTATTATCCGTGTCTTTTCCTCCGACTGCAGCAAACATACACGCCTGCGCAGACACTGTACAAGAAGGGATAGATTTCTCCCCTATTTTACCAAACAAAGATCCCTCTCATGATTTTTGAATGTTGCACCCAGGTCACTTGTCCAGGGGGGGACTGCTTGGCAATGCCCGATAACAAAGGGTGTGCCCCACAGCCTCTAGCGGTGGGATGTGGGGTTGATGCCCGGCCTGCAACGGCTGACAGGTGGGGTTTGTCAATCTGCAATTCTGCATGTAAGATTTCTTATGACAGCGATCAACAAGTACTGTATGTAATGTGAGCTTGGATGGGGTTTTGGAGGACGGGTCCGACCAGACATCGAGGAAGAACACAAGAAACCCGGGATGACCACTGGCATTGTTGTGTCGAATACCCCAGCCAAGGGAGATCGAGATGCCATGTCCTGTGTCCATTACCAGGTGCCCTCCTACCCCTTTCCACTCATACCAACCCCAGACAACAATCGAATAACCCGGCGTCTGACTCGGCCCAACTGGGCCCAACTCAGGCCTCAGCCGCTTCAACCGCCCCTGTCTCTGCCTGTCCCGATGGACCCGACTCTGTCGCCTGCTCAGCACCGCCGCCGCCCTCAGCCGCGCCGGTTTTCTTGCGCCGCTTCCGCTTGGCCTTGTTTTCTGTCGCGCCGTCGCCCGAGGGGACTGCCGGTTTCCTTGGTCTTTGATCTCCCTCGGCTTTGTTCTGCTTCTTCTTGACTGCCAACGGGTTCGCTCCTTTGCGCCCGTACTGTTTCTTCTTCTTCTTGGTCTTGTCGTCGGTGCTCGCCTTACCAGACGGGCCGGCCTGATCACCATCGTCTTCGCCTTCACTGCCGGAACCTTCTTCTTGATCAGAGTCATCGTCGTCCCTCTTCCTCTTTTGAGGCTGTCGGATGATGCCATCCATAAACCTATCGCCCTGTCAGTTTTCTATTTTATCACAACCCTCAATGCCAACTTACTTGGCGCGTTCTTCCTTGTCTTTCGCTTGTGCCGAATATGAAGACATGGGCTCAAGAATCTGCCGCACCTCCGTTAGCCATCTCAAGTAAATTTGCTTAAGCAAAAGACCAAGAATACATACCACGACGCTCCGCTTGACATACATCAGCGGGGTAGGCACCACGTGCCGTAGCCTGTCCCTCTGTAGCCCCAAGTGTCAGTAATCAAGTCGCACTGGAAAAAGAAAGACCGAGACATACCAAATCCTCATCCTGCGTCACAACCACATAGCGGAACTTGTTCTCCTTCTTCCCCTTGGGGTCGACGACCGAGAGCATGCATTCGCGCTCTGCCAGCGGGTCCTGGTCCATGAGGTGGCCGCACCGCCGCCTCTCAAACGTCTTTGCCCGCTCGATGGCAGCGACCACGGCCGGGTCCCGCTTCGGGCCGGCATTCTTGGCATAGAGCGCTCTCTGTTGTTGCCTGGTCAGTCATGAAACCAAAAAGAAACATGGGGTTTAAACAGCAGAGATAAAGAAAGGAAATAGAGCCAAAAGGAAAAAGAACATACGATACAACACTGCGTAATCATGGGCTTGATGGCCTTGGTCGACAGCGTCTTCTCCAGCAGGGTGATGAAGTCGAGCTTGAGCGTGTCGAGGATGACGTCGCTGGTCATGAGCAGCTGGTAGGGCTGGCGGAAGCCGAGCAGCTCAAACGCCCGCATGAGCTTCTTGTACTGCTTCGTTCGTTTGCCCATGGTGGCGGTGGTGGGAGGTTGGTGTCCCCTCGAGGGGAGGGCCGGTTATCCTTTTTGGGGGAGGTGAAGGATGTTTGTTGAAAGGAAGAATTGGACAGTGAGAGAGGTTATGCCAGGCTGGCTGGCTGGCTGACCTGACTGCTGGAGCGGTTTGTTATCAGGGAGAATGAAGCCAAATAAATTGTTTCAGTCAATGAAAATCGGTGAGAAGGTCGATGCGTGGGGTGGTATGATGACCCTCTCAAACCTGGAAGGGCTGGTGGTGGTGCTGGTGTTGTTTGGTTGCAAAAGGCCGAAAAATTTCCAGAAGTTGAGCTTGGATTCCCCACCAGGCCGCGTTCAGCTCCCGCAGGCCAAGCTTTCTCCAGCCGCAGCCCCACCACCGCCTGTCGATTCAGCTGCAAACAATCATACCTATTCCACTTCCACTGCGCTTGAGTCCATCAGACAGTATGGAAATCATCAACAGTTGCTGCAATTTGCAATTCGTGCTATGCATGAGTATGAGTATTAGGTAGATCAACCCAGCCGGCCCCATCACCATCTAATTTCAAGCGCTTGCACGCATCTACCTGGTATAAGATCACAGCCCACCCACGCTCAACCAGCCGCTCAAGCCAACCGTTAATAATAAAGAACACCCAACGCCAAGCTCAGATCCGTCAATCCGTCAATCCATCAATCCATCAATCCATCATCCATCCACCAATCCTTTCTATGATAATAAATGGGCCTGTGAAAGAAACCACTGTGGTACTCTCTGCTCCAGCCGGGGGGATCACAACCTTCGCGAAGCCTGTGAAGTTACCGTCTCGCCGAGATTTCAGCCCAGCAGGGAAGGGCCGGCAGTCAGGGAAGGGCCGGCAGTCAGGGACACAGATAGGTCCCTTTGCATCCACCATCTCATCTGTCGCCGTCCAGAGATTCGAGAGTCGAGACTCGGAGCTCATCAAATCGTCTCCGACCCCCTGTTTCCCATCACGAATCGTTCCTCCTGCAAATGGCAGCCACCACGCTGATATCGTCCAGTTTGCCTGCCACCCAAAGTCAGCGCCACATCCCACCAGACACACTACACATCACACACAACAAGAAGAAGAAAAAAAAAAGGTCACTCACCACCGCCACTAGCCAAACCCTCCTCAATAGCATGCTCCATAAACGGGCTCTCAGCAAACGGATCCAGCGCAATGACCTTAGCCGCCTCCATCACCTCCTCCGCCACAAACCCCATCATACCCCCCGCCCCATCCCCATCCCCATCCCCATCCCCACCCCGACAACCAACATCACCAGCACGCCACCTCTCCAAGCTCTCACTAACCTTCTCGGCAATCTCGTGCGACCACAGGTTGTCGATGACGCCGTCCGACATGGCCAGCACGACGTCGCCCTCGCGGATGGGCACCTCGTCGACGACGGCGCAGTTGCGCGGCGTGTCCGGGCTGTTGGTGCCCAGCTGCCGCGGGCAGTCGAACCAGTGCCACTGCTCTGTCGATTTGTACACCGTTTCGCGCGTCGACGGCCGCACAACCATGACCTGCGAGTCGCCCAGGTTCGTGACGTAGAGGAGGGGTTCGACCCTATCCCGGCCGTGTTGGTGTTGTTGTTGCTGTTGCTCGCCCTCGGCGTCTCTGGCGTCTGTGATGACGTCCTCCTCGCTGCTGCTGCGGTTTCGGTAGTGCAGCTGCGCCCCCGCCGCCGTGGTCGTGCCCTGCCAGTCGTTGGGCGGGCTGGTCGCCTCGATGGTCTGGTCGTACGCCCGCTGCAGGTAGGCGACCGGGTCCGGGCGGTATGCCGGCCCCTGCCGCGCGGCATCTTCAAACATGGCCGTGGCCCAGAAATGGAGGATCAGCCGCGCCCAGAGTCTGCGTCACCCGGAGGAAGAGTCAGCCACCATGTATAGCATAGAGACACATTTTGCCAATCCCTGACCCCTCCCCATGAGGAAAGAGAGAAAAAAGAGTGTGTTGAGAACTCACCCAGCATGCCCCCTCGGCCGTGTACTCCACGCCCCAACCCCATCATTAGCGCAGATAAAATAATCGCTCGCAAACACGGCATCATCCCCGTTCGTCAGCCCCTGGATCAGGCGGCCGTCGACGTAGGCGCGGCGGCGGCGGTCCCGGCTGCGGTCGTGGGTGCTGAGCGGGTCGCTGAACGAGCCCGACGGCGGCGAGAGAAAGGGCGGCGGGAAGGGCCGCGGCGCGCGCTTCGCGAACAGCGCGATCCCCGTGTCGAAGCGGAACGGAAGGGCCTGGAAGACGGACGAGTCGAGCTTGCCTTCTTCATCCAGGGGTGCTGTTGTTGCTGTTGCTGTTGCTGTTGCTGTTGCTGTTGCTGTTGTTGTGGTGGTGGGGGTAGGAGGCGGGCCCGTCGTGGTGGTGGTGGTGGTGGGCGTCGTCGGCGACGGAGAAGATGTCGAGAGTGACGCCGGATATTCGAAGAAGGAGAGGACGGATGTTGTTTGGTGAAGCTGCCGCTTTTGCGACGGTAACCGGCTGTGTAGTGATGATGGACGGAGTTGAGAAAGAGGAACAGCGCCGAAGGGAGGGTGGGTGGTGCGCCGCCATAATGCCCATGATGTCGTTGCTCGGGTCAGCGGGACATGGGTTGGGCGGGCTGTTGTTGTGCTTGTTGAGGCGGCTGCAACGGCAGAATGACGATGACGATGCGAGACTGCGGCAAGAGCGGAAGCGGCAGCAGCAGCAGCAGCAGTTACACCAGCACCAGGAGGTATTAGCCGCAATTGTGCTCGTGCATGTGCATGTGAAGCTGGGGCTAGCAATCCGGCAGCTAGTCTTCTCATTCCAGCGGCGCGCGCGCGACCTGATGAGCCGTGGCGCTGGCGGACAACATTCGAGAGATCGGATGGGGGGGGGGGGACGCTCAGGGTTTTTTCTCGTCTTTTTTTTCGGTGATGAGCTGGGTGTGACGAGTGAGAGCAAGGTAACGAGGGCACTTGGACTGCAAAGAAACGGAACGAGAATCATCGTCCCTGCTTTGGGAAGCTTGCTGCTGCGTGCCGTATCTTATCACAGCGCACCCCTGCAATTCGCCACATGGGCCTCCCAGGTTTCGTGCAGCGATGGCAGTCCATCCCACGCCAACGAGCCCTGCACGCCGCCGACGCGACATGAAGACAGCCAACGCTAAGAATGGCCCCTTGTCGTGCGGATGCTGTCCCGCCGTCCCGGGGCCTCGACACGAGCGCCAAATACGTAATTGCGCCCCTCTCTTCTCCTTTTCTCGGTGGCTCTCTCAACGTCAAGCTCCCGACTCCTAGTCATAGGACTTGGCTGGGGCTTGGACTTGTCACTGACTCACGCCAGACAAATGTTTCTGAAGAAAACTCAGGTGAAAGCTTCTGGATCTGATTGCTTCCGAATATATGATTGTAAATATTATCAAAACTCCGACACAAAACCCGCAGCGCCGGGATTGCTATGCTATGCTGGACGACCCCAGACGAACAACAACTGATGCAACCAGCTATACATATATGTATGCGTAATAAACAGACGAAAGCCTGTCCACAATCTAGCCATCGCCAGCCCGTCTCTCTCTCGGCCAAACGACCCCAAACGGGAAAGAACCAAACAAAACAAAAGAAAAATGTCGAACGCAAAGATCCAAAAAACAATGTCCGAGGCGTATCCAGCCCCGCGAAGCACCCCAAAAATGCAACCCAACAAAAAGAGAAAGACAATAGGAAAAACAAAAAAGAAAGGCTGCTGCTCGGGCTGTAACGGTATAAACCAGATAGATCCGTGAACGCCGGCCCCTCATCTATCCAGAGGCCCAACTTGCTTGCTTCTTCTTTCCAAGACGAACAAACCGAATCTCTTCCTTCCTCTTCCACCCTCCACATCCTGACGACGGTGTGTTCGTGTGGCAGTGACCCAGACCCATTCCCCTACAACACATATCTTCATATTGTCCCTGACTTTGACTCTCCCCCCCTAGAAAGCCTGCCCCTGGTAATTCATCCGCCCCGGCGTCCCCGGCCTCGGTCCTCCCGGCGTGCCGGGTGGTGCATACTGGCCCTGAGGCGGCATCGGCATCTGCATCTGGAACGCAGGCGACTGCGGCCGCATGCCCTGCTGCTGCATGCCGGCACCAAAACCCATGCCCATGCCCATGCTGGGCGACGGCATCATGGGTCCCTGGCGATGTTGCTGCTGTTGCATGTTACCCATATTCCGGCCCGGCCCACCACCACCCGGGGGTGGCGCCGCGCCGTACGACGCCGCGTGGGGGATCATCCCCGGCCGCGGGCCCTGGCCCTGGCCGAACTGCCCCGGGCCGGGACTCATGCTGCGGGCGGTTATGTTGCCGCCGCCCATCATGCCCATGGCGCCTGGGGTCTGTGGGCGAGCTTGGACGGGGGGCCCGTATGGCGACGGAGCGCCGCCGCCCATCATGCTCATTGAGCCGGGGGTTTGGGGGCGCGCCATCATGGGCGGGCCGTACGGGGAAGGAGCACCGCCACCCATCATGCTCATGGATCCGGGAGTTTGCGGGCGCGCCATAACGGGTGGGCCGTACGACGACGGAGCACCGCCGTCCATCATCATGCCCATGGCTCCCGGTGTCTGGGGGCGGGGCTGGCTCTGTTGGGAAGCAAACTGTGCCTGCTGTTGCGCATACGCGGCCTGGGCGGCTCGTTGGGCCTGCCGGTTCTGCTCCCGCGTCCTCTGGTCGATGGCTTGCGCGACGGCTTGGCCGCCGATTCCCTGTCTCATCTGGGCTCGCTCGCGTTCCCTGGCGTCAATCGCGCCGACGAGCCCGCCCTGTGTTTGTGACGGGCCCTTGCTGGGCGCAATTGCAATCAACGGGCTGCCGGTAACCCGCGCGACGTGCTCTTGCTCGCGAGCGGAGAGGTACGAAGACGGCTCGCCCGCGGGGAAAAAGCCTCCCGGTCCCTGGCTGGGTGGCCGGCCAGAGGTCAGGAGGTCAGCCGAGCTGTTTCGCGAGTGCAGAAGACCGCGGCTGCCCGGGCGCTTGTACGGATCTCCGCCGGCGAGAGCGGCTGCTGTCCCCTGGCTGCCGGGTCGTCCCGAGGAGAGCAGCTCAGCTGAGTTGTTCCGGGAGTGTGACGCAGCGAAGGGGCGCACCGAGGAAAGAAGATCGGCCGAGCTGTGTCGCGAGTGTGACGGCCTTGCGTCGGTCAGAGTGCCACTCGACGAAACTCGATGGTGCGCATACTGAGGCGTGGGAGTCACGCGTGGCTGGAGAGATTGTTGGAGCGACGCGAGATTGTCCGTCGAGGATCCGGCAGAAGGACCGGGCCAAGCAACGCTTCGACGAGCCGTGTCGTCTGATTGTTGCCGAAAGTGTGACAATCCCGCTGCAGGGCCAGGGGATCTCCGACCAGAGGTGGCACCGGCGCCACGCTGGGGCTCCTTGGGGGATGCCTTGTCTCCGGGAAGAACGGGCGCGCCGTAGTTAATCGTCCGCCCAAAATTGATTTCCGGGATATCGTAGTCCTTGTCCAACGCCGCGCTCGATGAACCGGCGCTGTGGTCCCCGACGACCTTGAGCACACCAGCACGTGGCCGATCAACTGATTCTTGAGTGTCGGAGGAGCGACGGGTGCTCGCATAATCCGGGCTCGCCGTGGAAGATGCGTCGTCGTAACCGCCCTCCCCGCTTCTCTGGCCGTACTGGGGATACTGGGGCTGTCTTTGGGCTGGCGGCGAGGAAAGTTCATTAAGCTGCCCAAAGCGGGGCCCTGACGTGGGAGATACAAGGTTTCTCGGAGGGGCCTGCGGGGAAGTAGGAGACGAAACCTGGCTTTGGTCGCGAGATAGGCTAGTCGTCCTCATGGGCAGAGGTTTTCTCTGAATGGGGGGTGAACCTCCTGGGACCGGCGAAGACGGATCGGGGGACGGGGTGCGACGGCCGGCGGGAGGTGGGCCACCGTAAGGTACCTGCCGGAAAGAAGGGGGAGTATTACCTGCCGGGTCTGTTGAAGGGCCCCTCAGCGGGGAGTTTGACCGTTTCCTGGCGGGATCCCTGAGGGGCGGTGGTGGGGCCGGACCGTCGCGGATCGAGGAGGACGAGGTGGGTGATGTCAGAACTTCACGAGATCCAAAAATATTAGCATTCATCCCCATGGGGTTGGCGCTGGCTTGTGTCTGTACCGCTAGACCGCGCGGGTCGGCTTGTCTTGGGCCCGGACCTCCGTTTGCGGTTTCAAGGTGGGATTCCTGAGGATTGTGGAAGGCATCCGGGTTGAAACCTCCGGCATTGACGAGCTGAGAGAGAGTCTGGTTCGACAGCCGGTTGGTTGCCCGGCGCATTTCCGGGGAGGGGTAGGGCTTTTGCTGTGGGCGGGAACCTGCGCTGTGCGCAAAAGCTGGGGGCGCGTTGACCGGTTCGGGAGTCTCCATGCGCCGCATACCGTCCAGTCGATTGGCCATGGGGCCTCTCACGGGGCTATCGTCTTCGGAACTGACCCTCTCGGGCGTGGAGGCCAAGTCGCTTGCATAGCCCTTGACGCGTTCTGGGCCACTGCGGAGCACAGGCTGCGATGGGGGGGAGTTGTCCAACGCAAAGCCGGAGGAGGGTACGTCACCTATCTGGGTATCAGAGATATGACGGGAATGCCTGGAATGTCCTGCCAGCGCGGATGGGGCCCGTTCTCGGTTCGGGTCGGGGGGTGCCGAATCGGTGCGCAAGCCCGGCCGCGAGGCCGTCAGCGACCGCGAAGATCGAACAGAGCCACCGTCATCGGCGAAGCCCACCCTCGGGCGGGACGCCGTGTTCTGGGCGCCAAAGCTCAGCCGCTTGCTGTTGCGGCTGGCACTGCGGGTTTGGCTCCCCGCCCCGTCTTCCACGGCCGTCATACGTTGGGACGTCAAATCCTTGAGACGTTTCCGCCAGTCCCGCTCCGACCACGAGGAGCTCCCATCGCCAAGAATCAATCCGCTCACGTCCATGACCTCCAGGTACCCGTATCGCCTCTGCTTTGGCATTGCAAACATCAGCGAGCGGGTGTCGAGGGTACTTGCCACCAGACGACCGGGACGGCCATACAGGGCGAAGGTGTCCCAGGTCGGAAACAGAGTCCGCAGCAGCATTTCGAAGCCAGACACGGCAGGGTGGGTCTCGGGCATGATGAATACGAAACCCTCAGTCGAGGACGGGGGGTCAGAGTGGATGGTGACGTCGCCTTCAATCTTCAAAAGCGTCGACGTATCGATCAATTCCTTGGCCTGGGGGTAAATGGCGTAGGCGGAGTAGGCGTCGGTGATGGCGGCGATGGGGCGCTGGTGCTTCTTCTTCTTCTCGGCTTCCTTCTTCGTATCAAAGAACCTGATTTCGCCCTTGAGGACGGGGCCGTGGGACCGGTCGTACGGGGATCGCTTCTTGAACTCCTTCTGGGCCTTCTGATACTCCTTTTCGCTTGGGGGCTCGATGACACAGAAGCATCGCCTCCAGGGAACGCCGGCGCCAAACCTCACGCGCACCCATTGCTGGACCGGCTGCCTCGCGCGTTCCATAATGATGTTGATGTTGTTCAAGGTCTTGCCCTTGCCCGCGACCAGAGCGCCGGTGTAAGCCTCTTGAAGGGTCGAGTGCTCAAACATGGCAAGCCGTATGGCCGAGGTCCACTGGATGAGCGAATGGTGAGAATTAAAATGAAGCAGATAGCGGTTGCGGCCGGCAGTGCTGATGCTCAGGATGTTTTGGAGCGGCGATTCGTCGTTTGTTTTCGTCGGAAGAGACTCAAGCTGTTTTGAGGTGTGGCAACGTCAGATATCCAAGGCACAAACACATCCCAGATCGTGATGCAACAGGCCACCCTACCATTTTGACGGACGCATCCGTGAGATTGATGAACTTGGGGAGCACCTCGCCATCCTCCCCGGCAGCGTCAAGCTCGGCGGCATCCCATAGCGAGAGCACAGTCCCGACTAATTGAGCAAAACATTCGGTCCAAGTCCGATCTGGATTCGGCTTTCCTCCTGTAATCAAGTCAGAGATGGCCAGTGAGAAAAAAAAAAACTTGAGGACGAAATGAAAGATAAAAAGAAAAGAACAAGAAGAAGAAAAGGCAGGGTCCCAAGTCAGGCGCTTACGGGTGTCCTGGTCGTCCAGCTTCAAGAAATACCCCTCCTGGTACAGCTTGTTCGAGTGGCTGTTCAGCAGGGTGAAGATGGGCTGCAGCTCGGGCAGGGTCTGCTCGTTGACGGCCATGACGGGCGGCTGGTAGGTCTGCACCATAGACAAGGGGCGGGAACTCCTCCTTGACCTTGAGCCTCTGGTGGGACTCGACGACGGGGAGCTGTCTAGCGACGCGGGCAAAATGGCATGCTCGCCGTCCGACGGCGTTGTGGCAGCAGACGATGTTGCCGAGGGCGGGTCGCTGGCGAGGTCTCGCGGCGACGTGGGCGAGGGCGGGTCGAGCGAGTCGGGACTCGAGGCGTGCTGCCTTGGGGGGACCGACTTGTTGTTGTTGTTGTTGCTGTTGTTGTTGATGTGAAAGGTGTCGCTTTTCGGGGATGAGGCGGGAGTTGGGGTTCTCGAATCCCTGTGCGGTGCCGAGAACTGGGCAATAAACGAGAGGACTGTTTGTGGTGGGGGGGGTGGTTCAGTTAGCGACACGAGTTAACGTTATGACGCGGTCGCTGTCAGCAGATTGGCTGGGATGATTGATGATTTGCAGGCATGTCATTCGACGAAATTATTTTTTTTGTTCCCTTAAAAATAACATGCGTCTGTTGACATCGACACAGCCCTTTTGCAAACACGAGCCGTGATTGCCCGGGGCTGCGAGACTGTGCGTGCCAGTGTGCCAGTGGCTGCCGGGTGCTCCGGCGTCTGGAATTTGAGAGCCGACGAACGAAATGCCAAAGTGCCACATACCTCGATTCCGGCCCATAGTTGGTGGGGTTTCCTGTGCGCCGTCACCGAAAACTGGCGACTTGGCAAACGCAGCAACTAAATCGTTAGCGCCGAGAGTTGTTTTCTTGCGCACACCGCAAGCTGCCACCACGGAGGTTCGTCGACCCGATATCCGGAAATGGGGAAAATGCGCAAGGAGGCCGCCGGGCAAGTAAGTGTAAGCGTGGTCGGCACGGTTTCGATTTTGGCGGAGAGATGGTTTGGTGAGAGGAGGATGGGAGCTCTGCTCTGTCCAAGAACTCCAATCGAAGTCGTTCCCCAGTGGCAAACGGCCCGGTTTTTCTAGCAGGTCCCCGTCACAGTTGCGCCTGATGCTGCCGCTCCATCCGGACTAGCGAGGTCGTCTGAAGGGTGCGGTAGATTCGGGACAAAGGCCGTCAAGGTTAGGCTTTGGGTTGTTCGTCTGGATCCGTCGATCGACGAGGGGCTGGGGTCCGCTGGAGGCGAGAGGTTCGGTCGATAAAACAAACGAGTGACGGCGCGAGTCTACGTCAATCGCAGGTTCGGGTTAGTGAGCGCTCAACAAGCCACAGCTCGAACTCGTCGGTATGCGCAGCGCAGGGTCTGAATGAGCGTAATAATAGGCAAGACTGGCGGCGATAGACCTCATCGGCATGTCCTCGTTCTTGAGCTGGCGTTTATGTGTCTTTCTTTTCTTGGAACAAAGCCTGGCTGGGGTGCTGTTGCAGCTCTTGCGCAGCGTTGTTGATCCTGGCGAGAGAGTGGGAGCTTCCAGGTTGCTCGCCAAGCCGACTGAGGTCTGCCAGTTGTCCCAGACCAAGACGCACAGCGAGGGACAGTCGCCTGGATAATATGCGGTTTTTGCACTGGGCTTGTCTCGACTTTTGTTTCTAATCGCCGGATCTCCCGGGGGGTAAGGGAGAGAGGGGTTTGTGTGTGTGCGTCTTAGTGAGGCACATATGCTTGGTACGTACCGTTCAGGGAAGATTAGAAGATGAGAAGATGGAGGGATGGCTGACGGCGTTCAGGAACAGGAAAACGAACTTGTAATGCAGACTTGGTGCATAAGACAAGGAGACGAGAAGATGAGAAGACGAGATGCAAACCAAGTAGGTACTGTACAGAAGACAGAAGTAGGGTCCAAAAAGAAGAAGGGGATCCAGGGACAGAGTACCTGCGGGAAGATGGCTCTCGTATTTGACTGCTCTGCTCTGGCCAAGCTGCTTTCCTGCCCGAAGCTCCGGGCTAGGTTTATCAGGCCCTGCCGGGTATGTACAACGAGATGCACCCTGTTCACCTGCTGTGATTACGCTGTCGACTTCGTCCTCCACTTAGGTTGGCGGGGACCAAGGCGTGTCATGTCACTCGTAACGAAACTTTCTGATCCACTGGTGCCCTCTGGGGATTTGGGGTTTTCCCAGGGTCCAGATCAGAATTGGCACATGCTGTCCACCAACCCCATCTTTTCTTCAATGAAAGAAAAATTGGGAACACGGCACCGGGCGCATGGTCGATCCAGATCAGCCGGGAACGGGCTGCCACTCTCTGTGCTGCCCTGTGTCATGGCCGCGCTAATACATCATCATTGTTCCAACTGCCAAGCAGCAGCATCGGACATCTCCATTCCCGTGGCCCATCCCACCACATCCAACCACCCGCCAATGCCCACCGCTGCCCACCACCTGCAAGCCGCTGTAGGTCATTCCCAACATGGGCGCGTGGCCTCTTGACATCACCCCCAACAGTCGCCGGTCGCGGGCCATCCTGCCCGGGCACGGCGTGTCCATATTTCTCATTTCTTGTCATCACATCCCCAACCCTTTGGTTGTCTTGGTCGTCGTGTTGGAAAGAATCGAGAAAGCTGGGCATTTTTAGAAGGTCCACCGCTGTCCGTCAGCGAACCCCTTGGCGTTGCGCCCGGGAAATGATTGGCCATTCACGGTCCCCAAGAACTCGGATGACGGAAGGCACGGCGAAGGCCTGTCGCCCTGTCGCCCGTTAAAACCATTAAACCCTGGTAAAACACGTCAGGGAAGCGGAAGCGACAGGCCTCCCCGATCGTCTGGCGGTCGAGCCGCCGCCACTCCATTCCATCTTTGCGCATTGTTCGACAAGCCCGACGGCCAACGGCCAACTTGGCGGTTTCGTATCTCCCCTGCGGACTGCTCTCCGTTTGGTGAAAGAGCATTGTGACCTGAAACCTACCGGCTGACCTGAGAGAGAGCAACACTGCAACACACGCACGCGCACTCCTTCAACACACCCACACAGCCACACCGCTGTCCCAACCTCTCTCGTGATCCGACGGCGGCAGTAACTCGGTGCGGAAATATTACCCATTACTGTGTATCTGTCTGTACTTCCCCGTCTGCACTGTGACCCTGCACCACCTGTAGCTATTCCAGGCGCTGCCCAGGAAAAGGAAAGGCGCCCTCGATACAATACGAGCCTTGGATGAGACAATTGGGTGTGGCTTCGCAGTTCGCACCCTGAATGTCCGCGTCCCCGTTCTGGGCGCCAATGGTGGGGCGCACCGCGCCAAAATCGGCATCAAGGGCCATCAAGGGCCATCAAGGGGCCAAGACCGATATGTCATCCCGCTTCTTCGTTCTCGAAATTGATTCTTGTGAGGTCGCAATCTTGGTCCAAGTCGTATCAGCACACTATCCTTGAGTCTAATGGAGACAATAAAAATAAAATAAAATGGTTTGCGGAAAGACCGATCGTGTCTCGTGTGTCTCTCGGCGACAGCTGACATCAACAAAACAATAAAGGACTTAAAATTAGGCTTATTATTCCGTATTCACAAAAGACACGTAACCACGGAGTACAACGAAGACGACAACCTCTGGTGTGTGTCGTGCAGCTTATTGAGTGCTGGGCCATCAGGCCCTGAAGAGATGAGTTAAGCAAAGCTCTGCGCAGGTACGGGTCTGAGTAATCGAATCCCCAACCTCCAGACTCCAGTCCATCTGACGAACCTGGTTGCCGGGAAAAGCCCAACCTTCCCTTTCTGCCCTCGCCCAGCGCCCAGCCAGCTGAGATTGAGCTTGAAGAGTTGGAGTACTCCGTAGGTAGTACGGAGTGGTGCAGCATCACATCTGGGCTGAACCTGGAAAGTGACGCAGGATCTAAAGTTCGCTAGCGCGCGAATGGTTACGTCACTATTCGACCTTCCTCTCCTGATGTCAGCTCTGAGCTCGCGCAGGGGGCAAGCTCTGTGCTTGATTCAGCTCCAGTTTGGTCGTCTTGCGCCCCCATCTTGGCTGCTTGTTCGGGAGCAACCCGAGCCGGTGAGGCCTGCCGGGTGGGGGTCAAGGCACAAAGTGCTCTCACTCACAAATCCGGCTCCCACATGCAGGGCCGCAGAGATTCCCATGGGACACGGCGGCGCGGGAGGTCCCTTGTCTCCATACGACATGATCTGGGGTTCTGAGGCTGGGGAAGGGGGATGCTGTGCCACGATTCTCCATTCCTTGCCGAAGGCGCAGTGCATACGGAATAGGTCGTTAATAAATGTTAAAAGAGTCCTTGTCTAGATGTCGGCGGCGTGGTTTTGTCGAGGCAATGTCGAGTACAGAAGGTGTTTGTCTGCAACGATGCATGCCGCAAGGATCGCGAGCATCGAATCTTTGGATTGGCGATTCGTGCGCTGAGGTGGTTCAGAAGAGATCGCGCTGGCCAGACGCCACAGCTCCTTTTGCTGGGGATACACGACATAAACGTGGGCGATGCTGGGATGGCAGCCCTACGGGAATTGGTCCCGTGTTTTCTTTTTCCAGAAGAACGATTCAAGAATCTGCCAGAGTCTGGCTCTCATCTCCAACCACTACGGAGTATTGCTGACTGGTGCACAAGAAGAACAAAAAATACAAGAAGAAAGAAGAGTGTATCCGTACCTTAGCTACTTGCTTGATCATGGCAGATATGTGCACATATTCTGTACCTGGTTGCTCTTTGTGATGCGGCCTCGGTCGACTCGTCCAACAAAGAATGGCAGTCGAATTGTGTCGTGTTGAACTGGTCTTGAACCAACCCTGGGACCAACCACATGGCCGGCCCGCTCCAAATTGTTTCGAAACACGACCACCCGTGCGATAACAACTTCCTGGCAATAAAGAAACAATTGCCTCCGCGCCGTTGCGTTTTTGCTTCCTCGATCCATGTCTTCCCCTCATCGACAACATGGTCGCGCGAATCGACTGGCCGCCAAGCTCTGAGGCCCTCCATCCCACGGACCCACGGCAGGCACAACCCAAGACGCTTGGCCAATCATCGCCTAACCTCAGTTGACTGACCGCCAGTGCCAGTGCCGGCCAGCGAGATGGATGCCGAACCGAACGGGCAGGAAGCAGCCCAGCTCTGGAAGGGCCCGCCACGGCACCCAGCTTCAATCCCTGCACAGATCGATCCAAAGGGATGGATTCCATGTGCCCCGTGCGCCTTGCAGCGTCCATGCGCTGGATGGAAGCGCTGCAAGAGGTCGGTCTCTCATCATGGAGACGGTCTGATGGGTGCTCTTCCAGGTTCTCCCATCTGACAAAATATCCCAGGACTCGAACTCGACTCGAACTCGACTCGAACTCGACTCGAACTCGACTCGGATTCATATCACCTGCTGGCCTTGGGTGCGCAGGAGACTTGAGGGCATGACAACTCCAGCAGGGCAGACTTGCACGGCTTGGACTTTGGTGAGGCCCGTCGTTTGCCTCCGCGTGACCTGCATGGAAACAGCCCAGCAAGGAGCCAGGGGACTTCAGGGTTGTTGTTCTGCCTGACAGCAGCGACAGGGCAAGGTGCTGTGCTGAGCTCGGCGGCCGCTGACCGGCGCCCGGTAAGGCTTCCGTTTCGCTGTGGCCCGGCAACCACCGTCCACACCCGCATCCAAAAGCACTGCTGTGGACATCCACAACCATCCATCCCCGCCAATCCGCCAATCCACAAATCCACAAATCCACAACATCGCCCACCCACCGCCGCCGCCCTGCGCGCCTCACCCAAGCACCCACGCACCTAGCCCCTGGGACCCGCCAGGCACCATTTCGTCGTCCCCTCAACGTGAACCTGGAACCTGGAACCCCGACCCGCTTTCTTTCCCATCCCATCTCGTCGCGTCCACCCTCGGCCGACCACGCGCGAAGAGACCTTGGCGTCTTGTCTCGCGACACTCCGCAACTTTGCTCCGATGCGAAAACACGCGCCGTCTTGCTCGACTCGATCGCTTCTCGTCCGCTAGCTGTCGCCAGTGCCCGCCGGTCCGCCGCCGCCGCGGAGCTCGAGCATCCCCGCCTGCACGTCGCCGTCGACCCAGTTTCAGATCTCGACGAGGCGTTCGAACCGCGACTCGCCCCCAATGGATTCGTTTAGGGACTCCCAGCCTACTCAAGGTGCGTCCTTCTTGGTGGTGGTGATGCTCCTGCTGCTGCATGCAGCGTGTGTTTTGCTCTGCAGCCTTGTGTCCCCTCTTGTTGTTGTTCGTGCTTCGTTATCTGAGGCTGATACCTCTCCCATAGCGACGCAAACAGTCGTCGACCCCAGACGGTTAGGCCAGCAGACTTCGGGCTTTTCAGACGAAGACATCTCGGATATAATATGCGTTCTCTTGCCATACTCGGAATCCGCACGCCAGGAGGTGAAGAGGATTGCCGCTGAGACCTCACCGCACATGGTGGGGAGGGATGATGTGGACGGACTGGCCCTGGATTACTCTCGTGAGGACGAGTCGCGACCCTTTGGGGGCCTGCATTCTGACGTTGGGGAGCACCACATCGCCCTGCGCTTCTCGTCCCAGGTCAAGGACCCCACGAAAGGATTCACCTTCGGCAGGCACCTCGGCGAATGCGACATCTGCCTCCGCAATGACCCCCACCGACGCCTCAGCAAGATACACTTCCGCATATACTTGAACGAATACGGCGTGTTGATGATCGAGGACATGTCGACAAACGGGACCGTGGTCGACCAAACCCTGCTCAAGTGCAAGAACGACAACCCAAACGCCGAGGTGAGGAGGACCCTTGAGAGCGGATCCAAAATTCAAATCCTCATGCATGAGCCGGGCCGAGATATCGTCTTTCTGGTTCGCGTCCCCATCCGCGACGGCGCCCTCGAGGAAGCCTATCAGCGCAACTGGGAAGCCTATCGCGCAAATCAGTGGCAGCTCGTCGGTGACCCCAACGAAACCATTGTGCCTGGGCCCGGAGGACATGTACGTCTCATTCTTTCTCCTCCCCGCTCTCATAAAGGGCATTCGGTGCTGACGACTCGGATCAGGTAGACATCTTTAAGCCGATGGCCCCTAGGCAGGCTGCTGCCCCCGGTCGCAACAATGCCGCCACGGGTCGACAAACCCAAGGTCAAGGCGGCCGTGGCAGGCAAGGAAACCGCGCTCCCGCCGATGGCCTGCCGAGGGCATGGAACGGCTCCGACAAGTACAATCGCCTGGGCGAAATCGGCAGAGGCGCCTTCGCTACCGTTCATAAAGTGACCCAGAAGCTTAGCGGCCAACCCTACGCCGCAAAGGAACTAGACAAGCGCAAGTTTATGAAGAACGGCGTCCTGGACCAGAAGGTGGAGAACGAAATGAACATCATGCAAAGAATCAAGCACGTACGCCGAAACCTTTGGTCCCTTGGTCCATGCTTTGACAGTCGGCTTACGTTTTGAACAGCCAAACATTGTCGAATACATCGAACACCTCGACTGGGACGACAGGCTCCTCATCATCATCATGGAGTATGTGGGAGGAGGCGACATGGGCAGACTGATTGCGGATAATGGTCCGCTGTCCGAGACGGCAACCAAGACGGTGGCGAGACAAATGCTGTCCGCGCTTGGGTACTTACACGACATGAACATCACGCACCGAGACGTGAAGCCGGACAATATCCTTGTCCAGTCTTTAGACCCGTTTGTGGTGAAGCTGACAGACTTTGGGCTCTCCAAGATGGTCGACAACGAGCAGACATTCTTGCGGACCTTCTGCGGAACCCTTCTCTACTGCGCCCCCGAGGTCTACTCCGAGTACGCCGAGTACGACAACCATGGCCGACGCCATCCACGCAACCGCCGCCTCCGCCCGACGACAGGCCAGAGATACGACCATGCAGTCGATATCTGGTCATTAGGCGGTGTTCTCTTCTATGCCCTGACGAAAAAACCGCCCTTCCCGGCCAGGAACGGGGCAAGCCACTCGGAGCTTCTCCATCAGATCATGACCCAGCCGCTGGACGTTTCACCCCTTGTGGAAGCCGACGTTTCGGACGAAGGCATCGACTTTCTGCGCCGCATGCTCGATCGGAGACCCGAGACCAGGGCTACCGTGGCCTCTCTCCAGGAACACGTGTGGATCTCTGATTCGTTTACAACTATTGCTCAATCCTTCGAAGAAGTCGCAGAGGACGAACTCCATGTGAACGCTTCTCAACTGAGCTTGGACGATACCGAGGTGAATCAGGAGCCATGTCGAGAACTCCGGGTTCCGAGCGACGACGAGATTTCAGACGATGAGGAGGACGTGGACCTGGACGGGAACGGGCCCATCATTTACGAATCCGAGAAGGAGAACTATACTTTTGGTCCGAACAACCACCCGCAACGTCTCTTTGGCGAAGTTAACCCCTCGGCAGTAAGGAGCTCCGGTGGTGTCCCGGCAGACCGCCTGAACCTGCCAATATCGGGGAGGAGCTTTGGCTCGACCGGGTCAACGGTGATCCTCGGCAACGAGATTGAAATAAAAGACAGTTTCGAGTCCGAGGACAGCCTCACCCCTCGGCAGAAGTCGCAGAAGTCGCAACCCTCCTCCGGGGGCTTGCGCATCCCGGTTCTCTCTGCTACTCAGAGCAGGTCGGTCGAGGAGCTCAACAACATGACCTTTGACGTCGCCTCACAGAGCCTCGGCGGCGCCGAGTCGATCCTCGAGAACCTCAACATGAAATCGCGCGCCGGCTCCCTTCTCCGGTCTCACACGACTGGCGACCTAAATTCGAGCAAGCGGAAGCCTTCTTCCGACGAGAGCGAGGAAGACGAACTCCCACTCGCCCAAGACCGACGCGGCCTCAAGAGGCTTCGGTCCGGGGCGTCTGACAGGCTGTCGGTCAACACGGCGCCCGTTGAAGACGGCGAGTATGAGCTGCTCGCTCAGATGCCGTCGATTCTCCGTGCTCAGTCCGGACGCCAAATCGACAACCCGGTGCACAAATCGACGTATTGGTCTGCCCAGGACAGGAAGACATGGCATCTGAAGTACCCGGAGATGACCCAACTACAGCTCGACGCGTTTAAGACGGCCGCCTCAGCTAGGGACGAGGAGTTTGGCCCGGGCAAAACGCCGCTGTGGGATCTGGCCATGAAGTACTTCCCGCCGTCCAATTGCGAGCGCCACGGCAACTCGGCCAAGGGCGCTCGGAACGGCGGTGGTGGTGCTGCTGAAAACGGGCTGATGCCTTCCACGGCCATGGTAGACGCCAAGAGTCCGGCCACGTCCCCTGAATCTGATGACAACGGGCCACAGTTCGTCATGCCGTTGCAGTCCGATCCAGGAAGGCCGATAGTGGCGTGCCTGCAGTCGACGCCAGGGTCCGCCATACCGGGAGTTTCCATCACGATTACTGAGTCGATGGTGTCGTGGGGCAGGGCAGCCGAGAACACACGCCCCTATGCCGACAAGGGTGACGTCAAGGTTCCCAAGTTCGCGTTCCGCATCCTCCTCTGGAAGCAGCAATACGATCCAGCCAGGAACTTCCGGCCGTGGAACCGCGCGCCCGAGGTGGACGAGGAGTCGTTCCACTTCTACATCTCCACTAAGGCGACCTCGGGCATCCACGTCAACGGCGTCCGCCTGCTCTCGCACGAGCCCAAGAACCCCACCGGTTCGTCCCGCTTCTGGATGGCCCTCCACGACGGCGACCGCGTGTCGGTATGGCAAACCCCAGACAGAACCGTCATGTCAGAGCTCGTCTTCCACTGCCGCTGGGGCGGGAGCGCCAAGCCCCGCACCACCCCCTCCCCCACCCGCCCAGACCTCGTCCCCGAAGAAATCGCGACCAAACTCGACGAGGTCTGCCTGCGCGCAGAGCGCAAGATGCGCAGCCTCAACGAGCACGACCTCAAGATGGAAGAAGCCAACGACGACGTCGACGGCCGCGCGCGCCGCGGTGGCGCCGACCGCGAGAGGCTGCGCTCCCGCGAGTTCGAGGCCCGCCGCCTCGAGGCCTGCCGCGCGCTGGGCATCCGCAGGGTCAGTCCCGCCCCCGGGGTCACGCTGGGCGAGGAGTCGGCTTACGCGAGTCACCAGACGCCGTGGGCGTCGTATGTCCCTGGGGCCGTTGGGGGGGCGGCGAGGACGGTGCCGATGTTGAGGCATGCTTCGCCGGGGACTGTGGAGTTGTTGAGGGTTGCTAGGAGGGGGTGAGGGTGTTGTGTGCGTTCATTTTGTGTGTTTCTGTCTGGAGCCTTGGTTGGATATCCTCTCGCGTTCTGCCCGAGGCGGTGTTGCTGTTTTTTGGTCTGACTTGGACGCAGCCTCCTCCCTTGATCGGAACGCGCACCTTTTTTTCAGTTGTCTTGTCCTGCTATAGAGCACCCGCACTGCCTACTGTCCTTGCCGTTTTGTCGGGCGGGCGTGGCAGTCTGGACGGCCGTTGCCACGCTTGGCCACCCTACTCCCCTCATCGGTACATCATTTTCTATGACTGGTTTTCTTTCTTTGTTGGGAGGAAACGCTTGGGAGAAAAAAGTTGAGAAGGAACAGGACGCTGAGACAAGTTTTGAGTGTTGGGTGAAGACACACAGAGAAAAAAGACAAGACAAAAGCCTCAGGTGGTTTGGAGAAGGGTATGGTTACTGCTGGGCTCGAAGAGACGGAGGTGGCGTGGCTCAAAGAGAGCTGTCGGGGTTTGGTTTTATCGGTATCTCGTTTCTTTTTTCTTTTCTTTTTTTCCTCTCTCCCCGGATGGTGGGATATCATGACGGATGATGGGCTGGAGTTAATTTATTTCTTTGTTGTGGTGGATTTGCGGGTGTGGGGGAGGGAAAGGGGGTGTCTGGTTTATGGGTTAGTCTTCGTTCATCAGGTAGCACAAAGGGTCAGCGATCTGGGGCAGGCGTCGATGTTATACCGGGATTGGATTATTAGGGTAGTCGTTGATATACAAGTGTTGTTGTTGCTGTTTGTTGTTTGTGGTTATTGCAGACTTGGGGCTTTCAAAGATAGGAAATGGGAAATGGAAAGTTAAGAGGATTATGGTTTCCCTTTTTATTTTCCCCCCTCCGGTTGAATGCAACTATTTCAGTTACCGAGTACCTCAACCAGGTTTGTCTGGTGGGACATGATCCATCTTGTCCATGACCTGTCATGTCATATGCCATTATTTTGCCCGCATTTCCTTCCCCTCTCTTAACCTTTCCCTCTCTCAACCCTTTTTCATGTCCGGTGTGGTGAAAACAAGATGTCCGACCGACCATCTGCCGCGGCCCTCCCCAATGTGAAAACAAGACGTGAGCCCGATCCATCTGCAGGCCGCCCTTCCCGATGTGACAATACAAAACCTTTCAGGTATGCACATATGTACCGAGCCGTCCCTTTGTTAGGACAGAAAAGCCATCCATGTTTGAGGGAAAACCCTTTTATGTGAGACATCGAACCCGCCCATGCGAGACAGAGAAAGCCGTCCATATAATGCAGGGAAAGGTTCATTTCCCTTCTCCAGATAAAGACATACCCTTCTCCGCAGAGAGGGACATGGAACCCCTTCATTACAGAGATCCTTCTCATGGTAGGTGAAGAGAACAACAGAAAGAAGAGAAACAGAAAGAAACAGAGAAACAGTAAGCTGCAGCAAGATCCGAACAAGAACCGTAAAACGAAAAGAGAGAGAAAACATCAAGTCAACTCAAACCTTCCCGGCCGTGCCACGACCGAGGCCCGCGACAAGCCTGGCATGGCTCTCCTCGATTTTCTCAGCCTCGTCCGAGTCAACCTCCCAGACCTGGTGGTGGTGATGGTGGCTGCTCTGGTGGCGGTGGCTTCCCTCGGACCGGTGCTTGTGTCTGTGCTTGTGCCGGTGGCTGTGCTCGCCACCGCCGCCCGAGGAGCGGAAGTTGTGGGCAGTGGTGTTGGCATCGAAACCGGTGGTGTTGCTGTGGAAGTTGTACGATGACGAGCGGTGGCCGGTGGGGTAAGTGCAGAAGGGATATTCAGGCTGGTTGTGATGGCGATGGGTATCCGGGAAGGATGTGTGGTGGGAAGAAGTGGCACGATGACCTCCACCACCACTAGTACCACTGGCGGTGGTACCAGCAGTAGCACCAGCCGTAGTAGAGGTACCGCCGTAGCCAAAGGCGCCGCCGGGGAAGACGAAGTCGCCTGCGGTGAAGGTCTTCTCGGCCTTGCCCTCGTCCGAGGCCCAGTAGTTGTCGGAGACGCCCCTGGGACGGGGCGCCGCTGCAGGCTTGGACTGAGCTTTCTTGCCTGGGCGCTGGCCGTTCATGAAGTAGAATGGCTCATCGGGGGGCGCTGGCATGGGCTGAGCCTTGTTGCCCGGGCGATGCCCGTTCATAAATTCGAAGAATGGCTCCTGAGGGGGCACCGGCTTGGACTGAGCTTTCTTGCCCCGACGGTGCCCGTTCATGAAGTAGTATGGCTCCTCTGGAGGTGCTGGCTTGGGCTCCCTCTTTTTGTCCTGGCAATGCCTGTTCATGAAATAGAGGAATGGCTCCTGCGGGGGCACGGGCTTGGGCTGAGGCTGAGCTGTTTTGCCTGGGCGATGGCCGTTCATAAAGTAGAACGGCTCCATCGGCTCGGGCTCAGGGGGCTCGAAGGAGAACTTGTATGGCTTAGCCTGATCGCCGCGGTGGTGGTGGCTGCGCGCCTGGGCGTCGTGGCGCTCTTGGTGCTCATGATTCTGCTTGGTCCCGTCAGAGGTAGTGCCATTCAAGGCTGCGGTGGGATTCTCCTCCTGATTGGGAGGCTGCGGCTCGGGAGGCTCCTGCTTGGGAGGCTCTGGCTGCTCTTGGTGCTGTTTGAGGTTGTCCGATGTGGTTGAGGGGGGAGTCACGGTGATAGCCGGGACGGGCTGATTCATGTTTCTCTGCTCAGAGGATGTGCCAGTAGCCGAGACGGGAACAGGTGCGGGAATCTTTTCAGCCTGGGTTTTCAACTTGGGGTCCTCAGAAAGCTGCTGGCGCGCACTCTGCTCTTGAGCCTGGGTAGAGTCCTGGGGGCGGTGCTCTGAGTCGTCGTGCTTGCAATCGTCCTCGGGCACGTAGTCCTCAACAGTGGCCTTCCTGGGACCGGATTGAGGACGAGCGTCCTCGACGGCCTGCTCCGTGTTCGAGCAGGTAGCCTTGTCAGTTGTGGCTTTCGCATCCAACGTACAAGTCGCAGGGGAGACGGTCTGTATCTGCTCCCGGGACGAAGTCGGGGTGAAAGCGTACGGGCTGCTCCGACGCCTCTGGAGATTCTCCAAAAGCAGATCAGGCTTCTCCACGCCCACGTCGTTATAGCCCACGTCTTGGTAGGAAAGCCGCAGTTCATGGCGCTTCTTCTTCATCCTTTTCTTCTCCAAGTTGATGACGCACTGCCCACACACCTCATTCCCGGCGGTCGCCTCGCCAGAGAAGATCCTGTCGTGGTGCTTGTTCGAGCGCAGGGTGCCGCAGCGAGTGCACCACTCGCGGTGGTCGACACGGGCCTCGAACTTGGTAGCGCGGCGACGGCGCTTCCCGTCACGGGCGCGGGCGATGATTCTCTCGCTTCGGGAATAGAGACACTGGGTGCAGAGACTGGGTCTGCGCTCCTTGCCGTGCTTGAAGGGGTGCTCCTCATGGTAGCGGACCGATCGGGTCTCGCCGCAGCAGTAGCAGACGTGTGTGTCAATGTCCAAGGCCTCGTCGTCATCGTCTTCGACATCAGACCAGTCGTCGGCCATTTCCTCATGTGCGGGGACCGCCCGCTTGCTGTTCCTGGGTTTGTCCTTTGGGGTGTGCCGAGAAAGATCGAGAACGAGACGGTAGGACTTGGTGCCAGCAGGGACGGGCTTTGCATTCTTCCCCTTGCCCGGCGTCTTCCAGCCGACTTCCTTGGCCCTGGTGGGAAATAGTCAATAAGAGCGATCAAAAATCGGGAGGAGAAGAACATAAATGAAGTAGAAAGAGGTTCAGAAATCTCACTCCAGCCGTCCGACCGAGCTGCGATTCCATCTCCAAAATCCCCAGAGATCACAGTGAACAACAGAGCGGAACAGGGAACAAGAGAAGGAAAAGAAGTCAAAAGAAACAGAAGGAAAAGAAGAAAAAAATAAACTTACAACGTAAACCTCATCCTGGCCCCCAAAAGCTGAAGCTCTCTGACGACACTCCTCGAAACAGCCGTCGTCCAAACAAACACCGAATGGGAGTGGTCGTGATCGTGGGCGAGATCGTGGTCGAGATCGTGGTCGAGGAGCTGGTGATATTCTTCCTCACAAAAGTCCCCAGAAATCAAAGGCGCAGGACACCAGCAGCAGCCGTTGCAGACTTCTTCTTCACGGTATCCAGGCAGGTCGACCGAAAGAAAAGCAGGGCGCAGAGGCAACTTGGTGGTGATGAGAAGCACACGCCGCATCTTGGCCAGGGAAGTAAGGCGAAGCGAGGCCTATAATAAAAAAAAGAGAGAAAGAACGCGTGCACGTGTTTCCTGCTTGTCGCACTGTACGGCGTTTCTTTTCCCCTGGAGAGAAAGGTGGAAGCGACGCGTTCTAGAAGGAGCGCGAAGATGGGACGAAAGGAGAGAGAGATATGGGTGGAAGGGGGTTGCGATAAGTGAGTGAGCACAGGAGAGAGAGGGGGGGTGGAACGGGGAGTAAGAGGGGGGCTGGGCTGGGTATTCGTTGTGAAAGGAAAAGGAGTCGCACAATGGAAACATAGACCCCATTCGTGTTCACTTTGTTTGTATTGATCGGAAGCGTTGACCGCTACCGCTTAGTCGTCGTCGTCCTCGCGCTGTCGTCGTTGTGGGCGTCGGCTTCCGGGTGCGGTTCTGCTCCGTCTGGCCTCACATCCAGCAGCCCTTGATCACTCAAGCCACGTTCTTCAGGGTGCAAAATCTCAATCAATGTGCTTATCGCTGGTCATCGCCAACCAAAATCTCATTTTCCCGGTCCCGGTCCTTGTATTGCAAGCAAAGAAAGGAAATCAAAACTCTAACATACTTCTTTATACACAGGTCTCTCCTCCGCGGCCTCCTTAGTCCACCCGGAGCGACCGCGGGCCCCTCTTCTTGATGGCCTTCTTCTTCTTTTGGCCGCGCTCAAACGCCGCCGCCGCCGCATGGTCACGGCCAATGTTGTCGAGGTCCTTGACCTTGTAGATACGGATGATCCAGTTCTCGCTGGTGAATGCCTCCTCCAGCGTGCTGAGCGACGGCCCAACCTCGGGAAGACGGGCGTTCCTCATGCGGTCCACCGCCTGTCCTGGGGGGAAGAGGTTGTTGTAGTTGTAGTAAGACATCTTGTACCTGTTCAGACAGTTAGCGCCTCATCCCGACCTCACCGCCAAAATTTAGGAAGACTTACATCAAGCTGTTCTTCATGGTCTCGGTGGCCTCGCCGTCGACGCGGTACTCGCCCCGGGGAGTGAAGAAGGAGCGCTCGCTGACCTCTTCGGGCCAGATGCCCTCGGCAATGCGGACCATCCAGAGGAACTTGTTAATATCGTCACCAGAGTAGCCCAAAAGACCACCAAAGACGACCAGAACGTAGTCCACCTCGTGTTGGCGCATGATCGGGTAGCTGACTTCCTCGCTCGAGCTCATGGCCTTGCCCACAGTCGCGATATGCGTGTTGTTCCACGTGTTGTTGTCGACCAATGTCGGCCGGTCGGCCATGCCGCCGATCTGGTAGCCGTAGTCCCACCACGACATGATCTTGGCATCCTCGCGAGTGTTCTGGCGAAGCCACTGGTACGCCTCGCGGTAGTCGTCGATGATGTGCTGGCTGCCATCGGGCATCTTGCTGGCCAAGACGACCGAGGGAGACGAGTAGGCGTTCGACGTGACCCATGTGCAGTGCAGAACAAACAGCAAGAGATAGACGGCCAGGGCGCTGACCATCAAGCTCTTACCCCAGACCGCGAAGATGCCCACCACGGGCTTGTCCGTCGACTTGAGACCCGATTTCGAGGCCTTCTTCCCCTCCGCAGCTTCCGCGGCCTGGCTCTCCTCGGGCTTGGGCGACTTGGTGCTGAGATAAGTGTCGAGCAGAGTCGAGACGGCAATCGCGGCGGCAACACAGACCACCGGGGTGAGCGTCAGCATCAGACGGACCATGACACCGGCGAAGTAGCTGCCGAAGAGAGCATAGACGACGATGAAAACGTGCTCGTCGGCCAGCTCCTGGAAGCAGAGATAGACACCAACGGGGAACAGCCAGATCAGCATGTTGAGGTCGAAGAAGAAGGCAGGCCAGGCGGTGGGCTGGTGCTCCGACACCGACGCAATGATGGGGATGTGGATCTTGGCGTAGCTGGTATCCCAGAGCGAGTAGAAGCGCCCACCCCACGGCGCGATGATGCCGGCGCTGGTCGCAATAACCAGGCCCAGCAGACCGACACCGAAGATGCCGCCGGCAAAGATCCAGAGGAAAGTCTGGAACTGGCGGCTGGGGATTGCCGAGCGGACGTAGTCGAGGAAAGCCAGCAGCTGCAAGAAGCCAAAGATGCCTGTGTCCCATTAGCAAGACAGGTCAACCAGCTTTCAGTCGGGGCTGGAATAAACTCACCCAGGGCGGGCATGTGCTCGCTGGTCTTGACAGGCAGGAAACCAACAAAGGGGATCTGCATGCTAGCCAGTGTTCCGAGGGCGTACCAAGTTGTGTACGCCACGTAGAGGCGGGTGCTGTAGCGGCCCATGCAGATGAGGACGAAGGCGTGCAGGGGCAGAAGGCAGGTGATGAAGGCGTAACCTCCCCAAGAGGCTACCATGTAGCCGTAGAAGAGGGCGCAGAGAGCGCCCCACAGCATGGAACCCAGCTTGAGGGCCTTGATCCAGAGGTAGAAGGTGAAGACCAGCAAGAAGATGGCAATGGCCTCGTTGTCGTAGCTGCCAGCCACCGAGCGGGAGATGTAGCCAGGGGCAATGCCCATGAACAGGGCGGCCAGAAGGCCAGCCGAGGACGACGTCGTCATCTCATTGGTGAGGAGGTAGGCGGCGATGGCGGTAAAACCCGAGAAGGCAGGGGCGAGGAGGACGCAGATATTCCGGATATCCACGGGAATGGTGAGGGCTCGGAGGAGGTGGTAGATGACGCCGCTCGTCACCATGAGGCCGGGGTAGAGGGTGCCGCCCGTCACACGGCCCAGGGGGTGCCATGTCCGGTCGTCGAACCAGTCCCAGAAGTTGTAGAAGCCGTTCGCAACGAGATACTTGGTCGCGCGGAAGTTGAACCAAGGGTCGACTGGTCAATTGTCAGTGTCCCGGCCGAGCGAGGATCGGAGGAGGAGGAGGGGGGTTGGGAAGGATGAGTACGGACATTCGTGGATGATACTCTCGAAACCTGTGATGGTGAGACTTGGGTGTTAGCATTCGACAAGCTCCAGAAACAAATGCGCCGGGCGACTGATTGGCAACAAGATGGATGCCATGACGGGGATGGGTCATTATGCCAATGCAAAGCTCCATGGCCATCCCACGACACCATCCATCATCACCACCACCAACAAAAGGGTCCAAGACAGGGCGGGACAGGACACGTACGAATCACCGAGAACAGGCGACTTGCAATTGCCGCCGCAGCAATGAGCAAGAGGATGATGACCCGCAGCAAACTGCGAGTGCTCTTCCCCTGGCCCGCGCTGGCGAGGACCTGGAGCGGATCGGCCGACATGGTGGCCTGTGTTGGGGGGTTGTGGTGCTGCCTCTCGCCAAGTTGGAGGTTTGGAGAGGGACGCTGGCAATGGGCGTGCAATCGTGCAATGCAGCAGCTTGGACGGCTTTGGAGAGGACAGTTTGGAGCTTCTGCGCGCCATGCTCCAGGGATCCGCCTTGGCGTGCCTTGATTGGATCCGTGCCCCACTCAGCCTTGTTTCGGCACTTGACCGCCCGGCAGAACTTGGAAATTATTATTTGGCCCAATCCAAATGCGATTGATGTGATGGAGGGGCGGGCCAACATCATGGATAAGTACCCTGACGATGAATATGAGGATGGTGATGGGAATAGAGACGGTTATGCATATCTCGTTGGTCTTGACAGGAAAATAATGGAATTGGAGTATGCAGGTCATGCCCCTATGCGCACTGGTAATCCCTTTCCGCAGGTGCAGCATGCAGGTTTACAAACTGGATGAAGACACCAAATGCCGGCGATACAGACCTGGAAAACCAGAGTAACGAAGGAACGGCAAAACAGAAAGTATTTCATGCTCATCCGCAGTCACCTCATGCTGAACCACGCAACCCTGGGAGCTGTGTGCGGGAAAGGACCATTCGCACGAAACTGGGTCGCTCTGGGCAACTCTGGGTATCATATATCTGGCGGGGTATAAGCTGGGCCATGAACATGTCCGCAACGCGGGCTGCGATCCACGGCTGAAACACCAGATGCCATTGCGGCCGAAACGCCCACACGCAAACCCAGCAGTCACCATCCGAGGCAAGTCACCAACAACGAGGGCCCGGTCTGAGGTGGGTGTTCAGCGCAGCGCTTTCATTCGGCATGTGGTATTGATACCTAGCCGGGACCGAGAATTCATTGACCTCGTATAACACCCCAAACCCCGAAAGCAGATTCCCTGGGATGATGCAAAGTGTCGAGTGCCAAATGTTTTAAAACCGCGCCGGAAGTGCCCTAGATACAACCATCCCATTACCCATGAAAACGACCTTACGCAGCCTAGACGTCCAGTCAGTACGTGTCCCCGTGTGTCAAGCAAGGCCGGGCCAGCCCTCTCTCTCCTGCCCGTACGGGCCCTCCAGGTGATTCGTACCTTAACGGCGAACTTCCGCTGGGGGAAGTGGGTTTGGCGCTTCTTGGTCTTCTCCAGAACCCTCGAGGCGTCCTCCTTCGACAGGCGGCGGCGGATGGCGCGGGTCTGCTTGGCCCGGAGGTCAAGGGGCAGGTACTTCTTGTTCTTGTAGAACAGGCGGAGCTGGGCGCGTTGCTTGGCGTTGATGATGGTAAGGACACGGGCGATCGACTTGCGGATGTCGTGGCTATTCGTGGAGAAGAAATATCATGTCAGCCCAACGCTGCTCCTATCCCCCAAACTTGTCTGTCTTCTTCGCAAACGGGATCGTGCGGCGTTCGGGGTCGGCAATCGACGTACATCTTGGTGAGCTTGGTGCCCGAGGAGACGATCTTCTGGATGCGAAGCTGGCTCAGCTCCGTCTTGAGCTCACCAAGCTGCTTGGTGAGCTCGTCCTTGTTCTTAGACCATAATTGGCCCGCCTTGACCTTGCCGGAAGACTTTGACATTTTGGTCAGCACTTTTGTTCGTCAAAGAGTCGCAAGTTTTAAGGACGGTCGGTTCGAGGTGACGGGGGGGTGTAACGGGAAGACCAGGAGGTTGAAGATAACGTTGTGATCGTCAAAATCGACAGAGATGGGACCGTAGGGCGCTTACCATTGTGAAAGATATCGGTGTCGAGTCAAATGGGCGATGGGCGACGATTCCTTTGACAGCGACGGGTCTTCGGGTCGTTGGAAGGGAACAGCCTCTCCTGCCACTCACGTCCTAACAAAATCTGAGTGGTGTGGATGCGCAAAATGCCAGACAGGGCGGAAAACCCTACCACTAAAAGTGGTCCGTGCGTCGCGTTGTGGCTCGAACAGGATCCTTCCCGCAATTCCAAAAGCGGTTAGCTTGGGGTTTGGTGCTTTTCGAACTTGCACACAACCGTCGGCTCACCCTTTCAAAATCTCGGAGCAGCAGCAAGTCAAGCCGTTGACGACCGACCAACGAATTTTACTAATCCACCAAACAGCCAAAGCGCTCAAGATGTCGGCCCCTACGACAAAGACGTTTGGCAAGTCGACTCGGTCGGTCCCTCACCCGACTGAGAAGGCTCAGAAATGGTACCCTGCTGAGGACGAGGCCCAGCCGCGCAAGGTACGTCGCATGCATTCATTTACAGAGCTGATGTTGGGTCCGGCGAGAGTGCTGGGAGGATAAGTTGGGTGGATTGGGATTGGGAATATCGGTTGTGGACTTGGGCTGGATTTCGCAAACCATTGCCTCAAGGCGATCTTGGAGCGGAACCAAGGGAATCTGGGGAAGCGAGTGGAATTCGGCCAAGAGGAGGATGGCAGGACTCTGGGGGGAGAAGGGATATGTCTGGTCAACCGGCTTCGTTTCGACTTGGATGCTGACATTCCCTCGTTCTCAGGTTCGCAAGTCGATCCGCCCGTGGGCTCCTCGCAGCACCCTCCAGCCCGGCACCGTCCTGATCCTGCTCGCTGGTCGGTT
This sequence comes from Chaetomiaceae sp. PYS4301M, assembly GCA_023628425.1. NCBI lineage: Eukaryota > Fungi > Ascomycota > Sordariomycetes > Sordariales > Chaetomiaceae > Chaetomiaceae sp. PYS4301M. The sequence goes on from JAMAKR010000073.1 coordinate 82,236, forward strand.
CCGCGGCAAGCGCGTCGTCCTGCTCAAGAACCTTGATCAGGGTGTCCTGCTCGTCACCGGCCCCTTCAAGATCAACGGTGTCCCCCTTCGTCGCGTCAACTCGAGATACGTCATCGCCACATCCGTCAAGGTCGACCTGGCCGGCATCGACGAGGCCAAGATCGAGGAGGTCTCGCGGCCGAAGTACTTCACCGCTGAGAAGGCCAAGGAGAAGGCTGGCGAGGAGGCCTTCTTCAAGCAGGGAGAGAAGCCCCAGGTACGAGCCGGAGTTTGTGTCTGGAAGCGTGGGCGGGTGAACAGCAAGACTAACAAGATGTGTGTACAGAAGAAGGAGGTTTCCAGCAGCCGCGCGGCTGACCAGAAGGCCATCGACAAGGCCCTGATCGCCAACATCAAGAAGGTCGACCTGCTCCCCAGCTACCTCGCCACCTCTTTCAGCCTCCGCAAGGGCGACAAGCCCCACCTGATGAAGTGGTAGGCGGTGCAAGGCGTGGGTGTGATGGGTGGTCAATGGCGCGGTTCACGGTTATGGCTTGGCCAATTGCATTTGGACGTTTGACGGTTCTCGGTCCATTACGGCGTCTGTAATGAGGGTTTACACCAATAACAGGGTTTGGGTGCCAAAAGAATGGAAGTCCAGGCCCAATATTTACAGAAAGCCTGATCACCCCCAACAACTATCATTTTGGGCGCTGCGTGTATCGGTGCTCTTCGAAGTTTACTCTCCTCGCACCACACGTTCATGCCACACAGCAAGGCGTGTGCGGCAGAGCCTCGACATGAGAAGCCGGGATGCCGGGAGTCTGGCGCGGGCCCCCGGAGCTAGAGAATAGGACAGCTTTCGCGCCGCACTCGGAGCCGTATCTTTGTTGCCTCTGAATTTTACCATCATCTCGTCTCAACAGACTCGCTGGCTTTGAATGACTGACAGTGTGCACTGCGAACATGTACCGTATGAGACTCGCAAGGCGCCCATCCGCGCGCTCTCACTTCACAAAGCCATATGCTCTTAAACCCATGATCGGACATCCGACACGACGGCTCTCTGGTAGGTTATGTGTCCGAAGAGGACATCAGCCAGACAGGCCTCAGCACATGGAACCCGCACTCTCCATACGTACCTTACATGCCCTCCTCAACGTCGACTTGCTCAGGTGAGGTCTGGGCCGCCGTGGCAGAAATGCAGACGCTTGCCTGAATGCCTGGCATTGGCTTCGCACCCGACGTCAGATCGGCCGCTGTATTTCCGTCCTCCACTGATATCCATATCCCAGAGGTGTTTTTGGACTTGGACTTGCACTGCATCGACTGATAACGTTAAGCGCGAACCTTGCTGGTGCGTGATAGCGAAATGTGGCTGAACAGAGGGTCTGACGTCGATGGTGCATCTGCACCGCCACGAGGAACCTGCATCACATGGCTGGCTGATCACTTCGGGAACTGATTGAATAACTGTCCCAACAAAAAAACAACACAGTTGCCTCTGCAGGGCAGGACGACACAGGAATTCTTGTCGAACAGCATAAACCGACTACTCGTTCGCGCCTTGTATCATATCCAGGAATTCAACTTCACTTCACTTCGACAACCTTTAACTTGAAACACTCTGTGACATCCCTAACCCTCGACGTTGTGTCTCAGTGGTTTGGCGCTCGGCTGGCGTCTCCAAGCCAAGAAAACCCCCAGAGGATCCACGGCCTGACCTCACCTCCCCTCCCCAACGGAAACAAAAGGAACGGAACCGGTGGGTCGGGTTAGCTTTTAAGGGGACTCGATTAAGTCGGCGGGCCATCGATCGGATGCTTGTCCCCTCCCGCTCTGCTCCGCTCCGTTGTTGCTCTCCGACATTCCCGTTTAAGGAAGAAGCATGGCGTCAACCGCAGGCCAGGGCTGGGCCCAGCTGAGGCAACAAGCGCGGTCGCTGGAATCACAGGTACGATTGATTTATTGCGCCGACGGAACTAGGTGGTGTGAGAAGCGGAAGGGGTAAGGGGGCAGGAGTCGAGTCGAGGGCTATATTGACGACCGCCTGCTGCAGACCGAAACATGCCTACAAACGTACTCGCAGTTCTCGACGCAGACGGTGATCCCGCCGAAGCCGACGGAAGATGAGAAGAATGCCGAGGCCAAGGTGCAGGAGCTGCTCGACAAGGCAAGTTTACCCACCTCACCTACGTACCGACCACCCTCTCAAGACGACCACACACCAGTCCAAAGCTAACCTCTCCTAACTAACCCACAGCGCGAAACAGTCGTCAGCCAACTCGGCCGCCTCCTCGACTCAGAAGCAACACTCACCTCCTCCGCGCTAAAACAAAACAACCTCGCCCTGCTCCGCGACAAGCTTTCGGACCACCGGCGCGACCTCTCCCGGCTGCGGGGCACACTCAAAGAGGCGCGCGAGCGGGCCAACCTGCTGGGCAGCGTGCGCGACGACATCTCGGCGTACCGGGCGGCCAACCCGGCGGCGGCCGAGGCTGAGTACATGCTGGACGAGCGCGGGCGGCTGGACCGCAGCCACGACGTCGCCGACAGCGTGCTGAGCCAGGCGTACGCCGTGCGCGACAACTTCGCCATCCAGCGCGAGACCCTCGCCAGCATCAACCGTCGCATCACGCTTGCCGCGAGCCAGGTGCCGGGGATCAATACTTTGATTGGGCGGATTTCGGCTAAGAAGAGGCGGGATGGGATCATTATGGGGTCGTTTATTGCGGTGTGCTTTTTGATGTTTTGGTTTTTCCTGTGAGGTTTTGGCTGGAGGGTGGAGTGTGAAGGGGGGAGCGAGGGTGGGAAATGGCCGAGACAGGACTGGACCTGGGGAAAGCATGGCCTGGTTCGTATCGGGGGATGGAAGACGAGCATGACACACACACGCGACATGGCATGAGATAATTGTATAATTCTGGCCTGCGGCCGTTTTTGTCCTTGGGAAAAGGCATGGTGGGGGACGTGGTGTTCAGGGCGTCTTGGGCGTTTCACTGCGCGTACTGGGCGATTTCTCGTTCGGGTTTGTACATTTGTTTTGAGGATACTGCAAGAAGGAAGCAGATACCCGGCCCCATTCTATGCTTTTTGATTCTATTTTACAGCTTGCATTCTACGCGACATGAGAGTGGCGGTGTCCTTTTTTATACACAAGAGAAAGGGGGTATCAGATCGTATTACACACTCACACACTTCACACCCAGTCCACAGCCGTCACCTCACTGCTTCTCGGCCGCGGCCACCTTCTTCGCAACCATCTTCCGCACAAAATGCTCCCCCACCCCCTCCTTCTCCATCTCAGCCAGGATCCTCTGCATCCCCTTAACCAACCCCTCCTTCTCCCCCGGATCTGCCGCACCACTCCCAGCCCACCGGATCCGGCACTGGTGGTCCACCAAGTACGTATACCCAACCTTACTATTCAACAGCCCAATCGACTCGCGGATCTCATCCGTAATCCCGCGGCGCACGACAAAATACCGGTCCCAGTTCTCCTTCCCGACACGGCTGCGCAGCGAGCTCGTAAACAGCCGGATCAGCAGCGCCTTGAGCACGTCCTCCTCGACGTTGACCTGCACCAGCTGCGCGCGCCCGCCGCTCGCGGCCAGCAGGCCGTGCAGCGCCGGGTTGGCGTCGGCGTCGGTGAAGCTGCGTGCTTGGCCCTCGGCCCAGACGCTGCTGAAGACGGAGACGACGGATGCGCGGCCTTCCAGGATCGGGGTTGTGTCGGCGGCGGCCGCGCCGGGGGTCTTGGCGAGTGTGCGGCCGTGCAGGTTGGGGAAGTAGAGGGAGAGGTCGGCGCGGAAGGGCCGCGGGGGGGAGAGGAAGGTTTTGCCTTGGTGGAATTGGAGGTTGCGCCAGTCGCGGAAGTAGGGGCGCGAGATTTTGGCTTTGCTGTTGGCCGGAAGGGGAACAAGAAGTGGTTAGCTGTTGGTACAGATGTTGTGTCTAGGGAGAGGTTGGGGGTATGTAGAGTAGGTAGGGCCCTTACAGATATTCCCGGCGCTTCAGGTGCTTGTCGTAGTTGGTAAAGTCGGCATGGCGCTCCTTGATGGTGCGGTGGTCGATGCCCGTGTTCTCGCCGGCGCTGGGCGGGTAGTTCATGCCGATCGGCCTTGCCAGCGGCGTTGGTGTGAATTCCTGGAGCTTCTTGCCATATGCTCGGGGCGCATTGGCAAGGGGGCCCTCGGCATCGCCAGTCAGGATGCCGGGGAGAGGTGTGCCGGCCGAGGGTGCAGCTTTCGTGTCCGCGGGGGATTGGGGAGACGGAGCTGGAGTCGGAGTCGGAGCGGGCGGCTTGTCGGCCAGTCGCCCATAGGACACGCTAAATGACCGCCATTGGCAACGCAGGCATGCTGCCGTCCGGGAGCCTGTCCGGATACCTGTCCGCGTGATCATCGTGTGCAGCGGTCCGCGCCGGGGCCAGACGGGGTCGTGGGGTGTGTCGGACTGTCGGTCGGTCGAGTCCAGTCCAGTCCAATTGGGATGCCGCTCACTCGTCCCAAGAAATTTCCATGCGGCCGTGCTTGGTGCTTGCAGCCCCACTTTCATCCACTGTCCGATCTCGACTAGCGGCTCCCCCGCCCTCGGGTCTGGGGTTGGACTGAACTAGCGCCAGTTCGAGGACTCGGTTATTCGCGGGGGCTGATCAACCCCCTGAACAGCTCGGCTTTCCAACGTCATTCAGCAGGTCGTAAGCCGCAGCAAGCCATGCCCTGAACCGCCCTCGGTTTGCCTTTTGCTTTGCTTGGGGGGGAGATCCGGGGCGGGGGATTCAATTGAACTTTTGAGACGTGATCTTCTTGGACAAAACACGACTCTGGTGATATCTGCTGTATTCCATACTTCTCCCAGGTTGTTTGATCATGTTCTGGAGCCAGAGTTCCCGCGCGGTGCGCCAGCAATGGCACGTCTGCAAGGCCATGAGTCGGCGGGCGGCGCGCACATCACCCTCGTCCCCCATCTCCGCCTCCATCTCCCCGTCTCTCGCACGGGCACGCGCATTCCACGCCTCGAGGCCGCTCCTGGCGGTCAAGCCAGTGCTGCTCGCTGACATTGGAGAAGGTGTGTTTGTTTTGTCTCTCGTATTGTGTATTTGTCGAGAGTCTTGACCTCCTGCTGACTATCCCCACCTCCATCTCCCAGGGATTGTCGAGTGCGAGATCATCCAATGGTTCGTTGAGCCAGGGGCGCGTGTCGAGGAGTTCTCCCCGCTATGCGAGGTCCAGAGCGACAAGGCCTCGGTCGAGATCACCAGCCGCTTTGCAGGCGTCGTGCAGAAGCTACACTATGAGGCGGGCGAGATGGCCAAGGTGGGCAAGCCCTTTGTCGACATCGACATCCAGGGGGATGCCAACGAGGCGGATCTGGATGCCCTGGTGCCGCCCGAGACTCCCCAGAAGGAGAAGGAATCAGAAAGCAAGCCCGCCCAGGCGCCTGTGCGTCCCCCGACGGAAGAGACCGCGGGGGCACAGGTCGCCGTCTTGACAGAACAAGAGACACCGGCAGCGCCGAAGGTCAAGGGGAAGCATGCCGCGCTGGCAACGCCCGCGGTCAGGCATCTCTCAAGGGAGCTGAATATCGACATTCTGGATATCGACGGCACAGGCAAGGACGGACGGGTGCTCAAGGAGGACATCTACAAGTTTGTCGAGAGGAGAGACGCCGCAGCCACTCCCACCACCCCCTCAACACAGCCCACACCTGTTACGCCAACAACACCACCTACCACCGGGGGGCCGCAGCAGGAAACCCCAGTTGCGCTCACAAGGACCCAAGAGATGATGTTCAAGACCATGACCCGCTCGCTCAGCATCCCCCACTTCCTCTACGCCGATGAGGTCGACTTCACGTCCCTCGTCGAGCTCCGCGGGCGCCTCAACAAGGTACTAGCCAAGGCCGGGCTGAGCGACAGCCAGGTCAGCAAGCTCTCCTACCTTCCCTTCATCATAAAGGCCGTGTCCATGTCCCTCTACAAATACCCCATCCTCAACGCGCGCGTCGACCTCGACAGCGCCGGCAACGGCAGTGGCAAGCCAACCCTAGTCCACCGCAGCCAGCACCACATCGGCGTGGCCATGGACACGCCCTCAGGCCTCCTAGTCCCCGTCATCAAGAACGTCGGCGGGCTCAACATCCTGGACATCGCAGCCGAGCTGGGCCGGCTGCAGTCCCTGGCCGTCGCGGGCCGCCTCTCGCCGCAGGACATGACCGGCGGCACCATCACCGTCAGCAACATCGGCAACATCGGCGGCACCTACCTGTCGCCCGTCATCGTCGAGCGCGAGGTCGCCATCCTCGGCGTCGGCCGCATGCGCACCGTGCCGGCCTTCTCGACCGTGCCCGGTGAGGAGGATAGGGTCGTGCGCCGCCAGGTGTGCAATTTCAGCTGGAGCGCTGATCACCGTGTCGTTGATGGTGCCACCATGGCCCGCGCTGCCGAGGTCGTGCGCGCCATTGTTGAGGAGCCGGATGTCATGGTTATGCACCTGCGGTGAGTGGGTCGGCTGAGCCACGGCATGTAATGTTGGCTGGTGGTGGGCGGACACAGCAAGAGAGAAGAGAGAAGACAATGACAATAGGAAACGAGAGGAGCGACGACAAGGCAAAGCAAGCACAACGGGGATGGGGATGAAGACAGCGAGGAGAAGGGGGATGAAGGCGGCGGCGACAACATTTGCGGTTCGTCGGCAAGATTCACCCGGCCGCCTTATCCGCTGTGTCTGCTTCTCGCCCAACCCCCCGTCGCTCGCTTAACCTGGTTATACGCAACGCGAGAGGAGGAGGTGCCGAAAGCGCGCCGTGTGTTTTATTTAGAAGACAACCTTGCATGCATAGACTTGTATTAGCAGGCCAAGTTTCTTGTTGATAGACGACAGCAACAGCAGCCGCAGCAGGAGGGGGAGGAGGAGCAGCAGGCGTACGTAGCCAGAGGGGTTTTCATCCTGTTTTTACTTCTTTTGGAATATGTTCCCGAAATCCCGCAACGTACTCTTGGATTGATGTGTCGTCGATGTGCATGTACTGTACATTTCTCGTACTTTCGGTTCCATTGCTCTATCGGATTGTCCGATTGAGGAGGGGTGAATCCATTCATTTGCTCGGTGGTGATAGCCCCTCCCCCCTCCATCCTACGAGGCAAGACTTCTCCTCTCGCTTTCCCGCAACCATGTAGCCCGAGCCGCGTGATTATTCCCATAAGCATCATCGCAGCTCAACAGTCGCGACGTGGACTGTTTGTTCTCGGCTTCCTCCTTTTGCGCCGCACACCTGCAGCCCGCAGCCCGGGACCGGGCCATGCCATCGCTCGCTTCCAGGGTGTTAACCCCTCTCCTGCTCGAGTCTCGTCCAACAACTCAACCCCTCATTCCCCCTCCTCCTGCTTCGCCTCCTTCCCGTGTCCTGTCGTTGCTCCTCGTCAAGGACATGTAACTACCCAGCCGTGATGTTACACAGGAAGGTTGAAAATGAGGCGGGGCAGCGTAGCCGAGCTCATCGTCTGGCGACGTGGATCCAGGCTGCAGTTTGGAGGCTGCAGTTTCGAGTTGCAGTTTGATGGTGCAGCTGCAGCTGCAGTTGCCAAAATCCGGAGTGCATCTCCCCGCTCCTCTCGCTCCCACCTCCACCCGCCGCCGCTAAGCAAGCGGAAGTCGCATTACAACCGTAGCAGCAGCAGCAAGGGCATGCTCGGTTCGATTCCATGTTTGATGAAAATGAAGAATTCCTGCCCAACTGCTATGTTATGTGGCCGTTGCGCTTGAGAACCCAACCCTTTCGGCTGCTGGTCTGAAAAGGGGCCGAGAGGGGGCCCGCCTAGCAAAAGTTAATCCTGGAGGGGCAAAGAGCCAAGGAAAAACATGTCCTCGGGTGTCCATGCTCACCGGGCAACGGCTTCGTTTCCGGAAAAGGGGCCAACTTAGTATTCTGACCGCGGAACGTTAGTGGAATGCTTGGAGGGGTTATTTGAATGTTTTATGTGTCTCTTTGAAATCGATCTGCTCTTACCCCGGCTCGTCCGGAGTGTCCCTTCTGTAGAACGTTAGCAAATGGCAAGGCGGCAGACGGTTTTGCCGTGTTGTGTTTGTGTGGGTAAAGTGGTAGAACACTGAGGAGAAAAAAAGCAAGGCACTCCGTGAACAAGAAACTGGCGTAATATTCTTCGCATTTCCTGACCACTCGCTTCGACGCGACGAAACCACCATTCTGCCCAACACCCAAAACCACCAAGGAAACGCCTGTACCCCCAAGACGACGGCTTCGCAACCCGCGTCCATCCATGCAAGTGAAGCCCATCCGACGTGACAAGCCGGGCTTCCTGCCAAAAGTCTGTCCCAAATCTGTCCCAAGCCCTGTCCATAGAACGCCCCAAGAGAAAAAAAGAAAACCGAAATCCAGGACGTCCGAGACTGGCAGATTGAAAACAAGGCACAACCCAGGCCAAACTCCGTGTCCCAATGCAAGTAGTGTGGTGGTACCGTCCCCTTTGCCGGAACGGCTTATTATTCATCAGCGCCATCTCGTTTCATGCGCGCTCTCCTCCCTCCCAAACACAATCCCCCGCCGCATCACTGAGCAGCCTCCTGCCTGATGCTCTCCATGGTCTCCAGAGCGCGGCCGAGAGCGTCCTCCTTGACAGCGTCAACAGAGCGGGTGACATCGACGGTGATGACGTCAACCTCGTCCGCCTTGGGCCTCTCCAGGACCTCAAACTGGCTGTGCACCATGTTGGCGCCCATGTAGTGGTTCTGGCGGGCCGAGACGCGCTGCAGGAGGACTTCCTCGGGGGCGTCGAGGTAGATGAAGTGGAGGTGGAGGTTCGGGGTGAAGTAGGGGGCGACGCGGATCACGTCGCGGTACTTGCGCTTGAGCGCCGAGCACGTCAGCACGACGCCCTCGCTGCCCCGGTCGAGCTCCTGGATCGAGGCCTCGCGGAGCGCCGTCAGCCAGTCCCACCGGTCGGCGTCCGTCAGCGGGATGCCGGCCGACATCTTGTCGATGTTGGCCTTGGGATGGTACTAGATAGAATGGTGAGCTTGGGGACACGGCAAGTTGATAACGTCGGAAAAAGAAAAAGCCTACCTCATCGCCCTCGATGAAGGGCATGCCCAGCGTATCGGCAATGTACTTTGCTACCGTGCTCTTTCCGCATCCCGCCGGGCCGGTCACGAGCCAGATGTGCTGCTGCAGTGCGGGGGATGCGCTTGTGACGCCGTTGGAGAGGCCCGACGCCGGGTGTCGCGCCGACTTGGGCGATGGGGGGATGCTTTGGCGACCCGAAGACATGGCTCCAGATGATGGGGGCCTCTGCCCGTTGACTGCTACTTGGGTGTTGTAGGAGAGCATCGTGATGGTGGGTGAAACCTGGAAGGGCAGGCGTGGTGGAAATATCTCTTTTTCTCTCTCAAAGGATAAATGGCGGGACGTCGCTATTGCATATCGCGAATAAAGAATCGAGTTTGCCGGCAATTGATTTGGCTCCTTTTTTGGGGGATGGCAGTCGAGTTTGTGGCCAAAGTGTTGGTGGGGGTGTAAGTGAAAGGGAAGGCGTGGGGTGGTGGGTTGGGATGGAAGCAAGCAGTGTTGGTGGTCTGCGCTGAAAGTGGAAAGAGGGCAGGCAGAAGTAGAATCACCAAAGACGGCTGAAGTGATTGCAAAAGAAACAGATAAATCCGAATCTCAAAGAGTAATATTTGTACACGATAAAAGCAGGCGTATTCGTAGATCGAAACCGGAAGAAGGAAGCCAGGCCGATGTGCGGATCGGAGGTCCTTTATACATGACCTGAAGGTTTGACCGGGGCCACAGCAAACCCGCGCCTCTGGCAGCGATGACCTAACGTTTTCCCAAGAGGGCCCAGGCCGCAGTCTTGAGGCGTAGGGGTACCTGAACTAATTTTCGACGATCGAAAATGGGCGCAAAGCGAGCGGGAGACCATTTTTGCCATCCTTGTACTGTACATGTCATGGACGGTCACCGAGTGTGCCAATCCCTGCACGGTACGCATGGGATGGTGCCGCCCCTCGTGCTCTTGGGCTGCAGCTTTCGCGGGGTGAATCTCACGAATCTCACCAAGACAACCTCCCCATTGGCGCTCGGACAGGCGTGGGAGAAGAGGAGTTCAGCCCAGCGCCAATGACTGGTGGAATCTGCTACTTGGCAGGGAGGGTGTGTGCAGTACCAAGCCAAGGGCGTGCAGGCAGACACGACGGCGCCAGGAATGGGCCAGGTATCCACCGACGCTGAAGGTTAAGGTGCGCCGTACTCCGTGCTCCGTGAGTTACCTCGTGTGGAAATTCGGGGAAGCTTTTCCTTTTCCTGGAGCAGCGTGGGATGACATTGACGGGTCAGAGGAGGATCGACAAACTTTTTTGCGGGTTTCCAACCACGACGTCACTGACGAGTACACGTAGTGTATGTGACAAGACTCTTCCACTCCGGACATCGAAAGGCCTGCACAGGTGGGCGGCCCTCAATGTCGTGGGAATTCGCTTCGTCACGGAGAGTGTGCTTGTTCGCCTCTTTCGCTTTCCAGCAATCCCGAAAGAGGAAGCCTGTCATGCCAGACGACGCCGACACAAGGCGAAGAAAATCCCGAGCGACTGGCCGGGGGCCCGTGGGGGGGAGTGGCCGTCCAGGCTCTTCCTTGGATGGGAGCTGCCAAATTTTCGGGATGGCGTGGGGGGCAGACCCAAGTGCTCGCAAAAGTTGGGGGTAAAGTGAAGCCGGCGCTGGTTCGCTGTCGCTGAGGGCAAGGGTGTCGGGCAGTTCAAGCTCGATCTCCACATTGGATGGGACTGATTGAACAGAGGGAAAAGGAAAAAGCAAAGCAAACATGCAAAACCAAGCAAAAAGAGACAAAAACGGAAAAAAAGAAGGAATGCAAAAGCAAAGATGAGGAAAAGTGCATCACACCATGCAGATGCAGCACTTTTGCTTTCTCTCTTTCTCTTCCAGGACCCAACTCGACACCAGCAAACACGGCTCGAGAAACAAGCCATGGCGAGATGCTCAGTCATTTCGTTCCTGACAAACAGAAATGACTGGGGGCGCTCAAGACGGCTTGGTGGGATCCCAGAAAAGCCGACCCAAAAACGGCAGATGGCAGAGGGCCTCGTGACAACCCCTGTTTTGTCCTGCCCCAGCCAACCTGGAAACGATCCACTCGGCCCCAGGCGCCGGGAGGTTGGTCTCAGTGGAAACTCCGCTCGGCCCAGCTTCCGGTTGCACCAGCGCCGCAGCGGGCAGGTTCAGGTTCCAGGTCGAGGCCATTGGCATTGTTTCTGGTTGTTTCTGGCCAGGCCGGACGAGGCCCGAGTGCATCCAAACACACTCTGAATGCGTCAGTCGAGAAGAACGAACAGACCACGAGTGTGCGTACCACAGGACACATTCCAGGTTGCACAGGCACAGTCATGGATTCAATGGACCCGTTCTTTGTCACATCAAGGGTCCAGCGAACGACTTGGCCCATTGAGGTACAATACACCCCCCGTCTTCCCTTGTTGCAAATCCAAAACCCTCCGATACCCAAAACCAGTCAAGAGGACGAGGAAAGGAGCCTGGAAGGAGGAGGGATCGGCCGTCGACCGTCGGCCTTGGCGCCGGGAGGTGGGAATAGCTTCGCATGTCCCGCGCTGCTGCAATGCACACTTGCGGGTCTCGTCTCATTCTGGAGCCCAGCTCTTGGTTTGGTGCGGCAGTGCTGCACATCTCACATAACTTTAGTTCCGCAGCACTGCACCCCGGATATTGCTGCATCGCGAGAGAGTCATCTCACCGCTCAATTGCCTCAAGACGAAGGCTGAGGTGGCTGCTGCAGACGCGGGCCAGTTCAAGTTCAAGTTCTGCACAGTCACTTCTCGGACCGAGCTGCGCGTTTTCCAATCCATCCGAGTGCATTGGCGCGCTGCTGCAGGCGAGCCATTGTGGCCTCCAAGTTGCTCCAACGAAACCAAATGCTGCATTCCAGCGGCAACGACCCGCAGCCCGCCTGAGGTCTGATTGTCTTCCTCGCAGCAACAGGAACGCTGCAGATCCATCACACGCATCACACACCCACACCCATCCCAACCCGGTGGCATGGGCAGTTGGGTTGGGCAGGAATACCCATTCCGTGCGACATCAACCCTTCGGCCCCCGGCTTCTTTTGCAGGACCGGTGTGCTAGTGCGACGACCGGAGGTTTTCCGGTCCCGAGGGGGGTCAACGTGGGAGCTCCAAACAAGGCATCGTCCGACGCTTGAAGATGGCTTGACTTCCCCACTTCCCCGGACGCAACTTGGGTGTCGGCCCATGCAAGTCAGACCACACCACAAGCCAGACGGCCAACAGCAGCATCTTGAGAGCCATTGCCGCTAAACCGCCTTGGGTACAGACATTGGCCGTGAGCTGCAAAAGGTCACAACCATACAGAGGCGTTTTGTGTATGTACATGTACGCAACTTCTCGGACCGCAGCCGTCCATGGCGCCCAGCACGCTCCGACTCGGGATGGCCCCTCCCCGCGGAACCCAGGCTACCGAGACTGAGGCTCTTGCCCAACCCCCTGCCGCAGGGCGTGTCACCCTTCTCATGCACGTGAGGACACGGTGCTTGCGTTCGCGAAATGCCTCTCTCTGCCAGCCCGTAACATGAGAGTCGGCCACGATATCAGATACATCCCCTGGGAAAGACTGTTCGTCGAAATCACGTGTAAGAGCCCACCCTGTGTTCGCTGCAGTAGGCAGAAGAGGCGGACCATCAGACTACCTACCTGCTCGGCCTCTGAGTCCGGAGACCAAAACAGCGCTGCCTACTTTAGTTGTTGAGCGTTGGAAACCGGCTTGGGTTGTGAAAAGCTCGAACCGCCCGCCACCTACCAACATTGGAAGAGCAATTAACAGTTACCAACAATTGGTAGAGTGATGAACAGTTGCCAACAGTGCAAGAGCAATTAACGGGCCGTGATCCAGACCAATTGGGTGACAACGGTTGAGTCCAATCCCAGCATTGTAGCTACCAACTGCATGTCGCAAGGGCCGAACCAGATGATACAGGTTGAATCCCCTATGGAAACACGAAAGTCAATATAAACAAAATCCACGACGGCCTGGGTACACGGCCTGAATGAAGAGGACACGCTCTGTCTATATAAAACGCCAACAGCATCACGGAGGAAAAGCCAGGAGCACTTTTATCCCCTCAAACAACTTGGCTCTCAGACAACAACCGACCCGAGAACAAGGGGCATCTCCAGGCTCATCACACCATAAGACCAAACCCTTTTCTCAACTCCAGCAACCCACCCAGCTCCAGCCTAGACTACCTACCTACCTTCCTCACCACTCCATAAAGCAGTTATCCCTCACAATGCGCCTCCAAACCCCCCTCCCCCTCCTCCTCGCGACAATCACCCCCCTCACTCACGCCATCCCAACCCCCCAAGTAACACTCTGGCCCCCCGTGCTCCCGAGCCTGTGCGGAGCACACCCCAACGGATACTACTGCGCGATGGGCCTCAACGTGCCCGATCTCATTGTCCAGTGCAATCCCAACGGCGACGGGTATCTCGCCATCGGGCCGTGTGGCGCGAATGAGAGGTGCTGGGATGACTTGCTGGGTCAGGCTTGGTGTCGGGCGAAATGAGAGGAAATTCGTAGGGCTGGTTTGATGTGTTGTTGATGTTTTGGGG
>JAMAKR010000074.1:0-11207 GCA_023628425.1 Chaetomiaceae sp. PYS4301M
GGGGGGGCGCTGGCGGGTTCCCACCCAAGTCAGTAAGTAGCGAGGGACTGAAAAGACGTACGGTAGTGGCTGTTGGTTTGCGGCGGCTTCCGGAGCCTTGGTGGTGGTTCGAACTCGCCTTGACTGTGTGTCGAAGCGAGCGGCTCGGAAGCGTCTCGTCATTGGCGCCGCCTCGTACACGCAGTCAAGACCCTTGGCGACGCAGCGACCGCATCTCGGAGTAAAATGGTCGCATTTGATCTTGGTCGTCCGGCACCGCTCGCACGACTGCAGTGTGCCGTTGCGGCGGAGGTTGACCCCTGGTGCGGAAGCCATCGGGCGGCTGAAGGGACAGACTCGACTAATTAACGCGGAGTTTAATTAGTGCATGGCTGGACTGCCTTCCCACACAAGCAGGTCCGTGATCTAAAGTGAATGTTGTTTCAGATCTGCCATCCGTTCCTGGGGCACTCCCAGCCGGGCCGACCAAGAGTGACAGGGGAATGCCACAAGAACGAGCAAAAGCACGTCACCCAGCGCGGACCAATTACAATACAGTCCCAGCAACAGGTTCAACTTGAACATGACTGGTGGAGAATCGTCTCTACCGAGACCCATGAACTTTCAGAGAGAACACATAAGCGTCGCCGTTGTTTTTATTGCTCTTGCTTCGGGGGCAATGGTCGGTCGAAGCTTACTTGCTTACCTTATTGCCCTTATTTGGGCTTCCAGGCTTTAGCCAGACAGCGTGCTGTGCAAGTTATGCTTGCACGTGGTCGAGACCTGGGACGAGAGAGTGGTGGTGTTGGTATGTCCTGTAGGCGGTGAAGGATTTACGAATACGTGATTCGGGTTGCGGGTTCTCTTTGCGGCTGCTTTGTTGTTGACATTGGACGCGTGTGTGTATGTACGTGTCATGTCTCGGAGTGGGCGACTTAGCTGAAGGGTGAAGAGGCGTCTTGCACGCACCGAGCTAATTAGGACCGGCCTGGCAATGGAGGGCTGATCCCGTGTTTCTTTTTTGATTCACAGCATTCTTCTCGAAGGCTTCTAGCGTCCACATCTGCCGCTGTTTATCACATCTCTCCTTCCGGATCCCCAGCCCCTGGATATTCCCAGTGTCCCCAGCCCGGTGCGGCATGTCTCACCCGGAAGAGTACTAGCCTGCGATTCCTCAACCCCGGCTTGCAATGCACAGTTATCATCCAGAGATCAGCACCAGAGAAAGGAATGCAGTGATCAGCACCCCATACCGGGCATACATGAACGGGCTGGCCATGATTGGGCTCGTTTAAGTCATCAGGAACGCCATGGCGGTCGGGAACCTGTTCTGGCGTTTCCATCTCGTTCCTTTGCTTCTCGAAACCTGCCCGATCCAGACACTCACACATCCGCGGTGACACAACGGTAAATGCCAAGCGAGAATGATCCAGCCTGCCAGACCTGGCCTGCTCTGGACCCTGGACATCCCTGGGACTTGACAGTGTCCCGACTTCACCCCCCCGGTCTTGTCACAACTCACACGCAGCGCAGGTGGGCACAAGTTTGAACTTGCAGTCTGCCTGCCCACCGGTGATTTTTCTTGTTCAGAGAATTGGGACGGGGCATCGGCCGATCACAAGCCACCGGCAGTTGCAGCATGCATTGGGCATGGGTCTGGGGGTCTGGGTTGGCGGTTAATGGGCCAATCCGGGGCTGTCTGCGGTAACAAACTTCAACCGGTCAGACCCGTGAGCCGGCCGCACCACCAGCAAGTGGATGACTGTTTCCTTGGGTCGAATCCTGAAGAGAGTGTGTGTGTCATTCAGAGGCTGTTCTGAGCACTCGGACTGGGCGATGTGCCCAACACCTCATCTCGGGTCTAAATTTTTGAAAGTGTAGTGTTGGACCGACATTCAATGAGTTGGAACTTGGGCAGAAGTGAGGCGCACAGCCACGCCGTTGATTGGCAGCAAGTGTCTGGTCTCTCCTGCGGCCGCAAACTCGGCCCGGGCTGAGGGGGCCCGAAAAAGTGACCCCAACACCACCGAGAGACCGGAAATGGTCAGATTGTAAGCAGCAAGCCTTGAATCCGGGTCTCTGAGGGTGACACCGTTGGGGCTTGTGCATACATGTATCAAACGAAGGGACATGCACAAGGCACAACAGATGAGCACAGCCAGCCTCGGGCGATCTCGAGATGCAGAAAAGAACGCCAACAGTGTCAACCCACCGGGGCAATTACAGTGCCGCCGCAATGCCTGGTTGGAGCCCAAGCCGTCCGTGCCTGCTTTCCCCCATGGAAAGGGTGAAGGGAAATGATGGGGGGCCTCCTGACGGTGAGCCTATTGCAACTTTGATGCTCAACCCAACGGTCATGAGGTCAAGCTCATCTCCTCGCAGGCATCCGAGGCCCAATGTCCCAGAGTCGACCGAGGCGGGACAAAGTCGGCCCCATGTACGCGTCGGCGAGTTCAATGACTCAGACCGAAGTGCTCCAGTATGCCCTGTCTTGGATATTGCGTGAGGTGCAATGCTGCGTGGCCAGGGACGGGAGATCTTTGATTAACACTGAGTGTCTGTATGTAGGTAGGAAGAAAAGCTCTCATGGTGTATCTGACATGCTTCAAGAATTTCAAATTACATGGTTTCACGGCATGTCTCGGTGATCCCCACGTTACCCGTCCCTGTACTACATATCTTGTCTGTATCCATGCCAGGTTCAGGGGATGACCCGCCAAGTTGAAGTTGGGCATCGGAAAAGTCAATATGACAGCGCGCCTACTCGCGCTTGTTGACAGTGCTTTTTGGTTGCATCTCGTCGTAGCGTGGTAGTGGCCTGGGGTGTGCCGCCTCACTTACACCGTTACACGAGTGCCCGACGCATCCCGCCTGCTCTCCACACCTCTAGAAAGTTTCTACCCAGACAACACCTCTTAGCAGTGCTATCCATTGGTCAATTGCTTTGAAGGTATTACCTGAAAGGCAGTGCAAAGACACTGTACATGTACATTCACAACCAGGCGCGGGTTGAGTACCAGTTCTCGCGGAAGGCCCCGAAGCCAAGGTTGAAGTCACAGGCGGCCGTCCGAGACAGTCACAAAGCCAACTAAATTGATGTGCCAGCCACGGCCTCGAGTCATGAGGAAAGACTTGACCGAGAATCTGCCTCTCAGTGATGAGGTATTGTTTGCTCTGTGCTACGACCTGCCTCGCCTTAGTCCTCTCCCCCATGTCTTCTGCGGCAGTCGTATACAGAAAACCGACTACTGCAAGAACAGGGACAGGACTGTGCCTCTCATCTCATGGCTTGCCAGAGAGCCCAAAATGGGGCCGGCGCTTAATACTTACACGCACTGCACACGCGTGTATGCAACTTGCATGTCAGCGACCCCCCCTTCTCTCCCCAGTGCGCCCCCCCGACCAATCGGGACGAGGTACACACACCCTGGTCCTACCCTGGTCTTGGCCCGCAACAACCAGGCCCTCCACCCCCCAGAGTGCCCTGGTTTGTCTTAGACCTCGATTCTACATACATACCTTTGTGAGTTTTTTGCTCCTTAGTCCCAACAATGCACAGCCCTGCTCCCGCCCCGAGGGCCGGGGGAAAGGGTATCCCTGCTTCCGAGAGACCAGGGAGCAGCCCCCCCCTTGTCACATGCGTGTGGGCTGGAGAGAGAACGAATTGAAGATGGGGCCAGCACAGTGGTTGGTTGTTTTCCCCTACTATAGAGTGTTGATGGCGTTGCGTCCAGTGCCCAGCAGCTGGGCCGCGAGGCAGAAACCTCGACTCAAGCCCCCTTCGCTACGCCTGGCATCTATCCCAACGGGCCGGCTCTCCTCGGTCAGGAGGCGTTGCTGTGCATGCAGAGACCCCAGAGAGCGGCCACTCCCATCTCGGTCGAAGTCACCTGCCGGGTCAATGTCGGCCACTTTCTCTCGGTATCACGCCCGGTAGGACAGTTGCCTGAGTCTTCGCCGCACCTGGCGGGAGCTCAGGCACTTTACTCTTTCATTCCTGACATAGAGGGCATCTATCTCCTCCTTCTCTTCATGTTGCATATCCCAGTATAAAACGGAGGGTCCTCGAGCAAGAACTCGAACTTCCATCTTGACATAGGCCAACAAAGATTCACAACATCGACTCCTTCCAGCTGAGTTCCCCATCTGGACGAAACACTACTGCTCGGCTCATCATCGCCAATTTCACCTGCTCTCGATCCCATCTCTCCATCATCAGGAGGCCCCTCTTCATCTGACACTATCCCCGTCAACCCTCGGAACACCCAAGCACTTCCAATCACCACCACCGCTTAACCCCAGAACCCATACCACCATGTGCGGCTGGGAGCGAATCCGCTACGTCTGCGACTGTGTGAAGCTGCAAAGAATGGCGTACTCGTGCACTCGGTACCGGCGCCACGTCTACGGCAAGTGCCGGTACGACGACGTGCACGACCGCGACCGCGTCGTCGATGTCGATAGCGCTGAGGCTTGCGGTGGACGAGACTGCATGTTCCAGTTCGTCAACTACTGAGTCGTGGCGCACGACAAGCAGACAGAAATGGAACTAGTCACATGGTTCCTTTCCTGTTATGTCTTGTCCTGTGGTTATGAGCGGCGACGATCTCGGATATTAGACGATGGCGACGACCTTTTGGATGTTTTGTTTCATGCTTCTGTTTTTTGGTATGTGCCTTCGGCCGACACCTCCTATTTGCTCTGACGGCATCTCACGCTTTTGCTAACTCTCATGGTGGAAAGATTTATTTCGATTCTTTCCAGTCGTCATCACTGTACATACAACTACAACACCAGTGCGCGGCTTTCCACATTCAACATTTTGTCAAGAGGAGGAAACTTGATTTTGATGCTTCACAGCATGGGTCACGGATGATCAAGGGGCACGTTCTTTTACACAACGACACAACAATGACAGGCAAGAGATAACGATGGACATGGAGGATTAATCAAATAGCTAGATTTGGATTGCATCACTGCACTCGAGGCGGAGACCAGAATTGAAGGAAGGGTGGCGGGGGAGCAGGGTTTCATTCATTTCTTTGGTTTCGACAATTTCATGTCATGGTCCGAGGGTTGGATTCCTTCGTTAGTTATTCTTTTTCATGCATGCAACTAGATAGGTAGCTTCAAGTTATTTGACTTCCCAACTCAGTGTTGCTCATTGTTCGCCATCTCATCCCCCCAAAGTCAAGCTGTTGTCGTCCTTTGACCCTCAGCTCAAAGCAGATACTGTATCAAGAACACATCACCCAAGCTTTTCCAGTCCGGTCTCGCACTATACGAGTAGCTACAACCCTCCAAACCACCCCGTCGTTTTCTGACCAACAGCGAGACATCTGCTCCCAATCTCGCCCGATCGGCTGCTCCCCACAGGGGGTCAAGCCCCCCCCCCCCCCCAACTCCGTCCAAGAAATGGGTGTGATGACCCGCCCCTCCGGCTTCGCCGCTTGTTGAGTTGCATGATTGCATCTGAACGAGCCAACAAGGTTTCTATGCGGCGTCGTGTAGAAGAGTCGGAGACAGGGGGGAATTCAGGGGCTCATCCCAGGCTGGTGTGTCCAAGTCGGCCGGGGCTGCCTTCTTTGGAAAACGCCACATTCCCGGACCTTGGGGTCTTTGCCCGGGGAAACCAGATCCTTGATATCTGCGAGTTGGCCCAGGGGCTGTTGAACATAACACACACGGCTGGAATCATGTAATGCAAAGACCTCACATACTTTACGGCACGGAAAGGAACCTCCTCCTGAACGTCAGGTTCCTTGATGCATGGCACTCTGGCCGAGAACCATGCATTCTCCAGCACCAACAAGACCCTCGCAGCGGAAATTGCCAAATCCAGTAACTAACACACTGCAGTGACGGGAGATTCAGCCCCAAGAGACCCAAAGAAGGACCCCAACTTTCCCCAGACCCAACAGCTGAAGGCCTGCAGAGCTCCGTGCCACGCCCCCACGTCGTCTTCCAAGTTACATCAAGCAAGCAGCAACGCCGCCGCAGTTTACCCGCAGCCCGAAGCGGGTAGGGGGCACCTGGAGATGGGCCAGATGGGACACCAACCCGTACAACAAACATCAAGATCGGACAGTTTACCAGTCCGAAGCTTATCAGGGAAAATTCGCTTCAGAAAATACCACCATGGGTCCAGCAAGCAGCGGGGGCCGGCCACATCGGAAGCCACATCATAATATGCACTGTGAGTCCTGCAGGCCAGCGTGTTTGTCTTGCGTAACGGCCCAATTAGGGTCGAGCCTCACACCTCGGAATAAGCGCCCTGGCCTGGGAGATCACCAGCAGCTGCAGCGCAGCAGAACTCAAAGGATAATCGGTCGGGGAGACCGAGACATGGTTGCCGGCTGGTGAGCCAGTCCATCGACTGAATCGGGTCTCTACATATGTCGAGGGATAGCGACAGATGACGCCAGGTTGTTGAGCTGCAGGGGCAGGCCATATCTAAGACATTTTGGTTTTTCCAGAACAATAGCGGAAAAGGAAGCTGTCATGGAAGTCGAAGAGGAGTCCAGTGTGGTGGTTCAGACATGCAGACGCCAGTCCCGGCGCGCCCATCCCCAAGTTGAGACAAAGCAAACACGAAGCACTCCCTGCGGCTGCGTGACTTGACACCGGAACCAGCCTGGCACAGCAGAGAAGAACGACAGAACATTCCGTCGGCGACACCATCTGGTTTAGGGCGAGACATGCGGGCTGGCTGAACAGCTGAGCTGCCACCAGCAGGAATTATGCACCTAATGTATAATGATACACATGGAATAAATATGAAGAGGGAAGATAAGGGAAGAAACACACTCTGGCAGCAATGCACAGCATCAACTAGCAACCTCCCCCCCAGTGCGTCCATCACCCCCCTGATTCCATCCAACGCAGCACATTGCAATCTCTCCAATGCACTTCACACCAAAAACAGCAATAAGAGAACAGAAATATCCCGAATTAGCACGTCACACAACGGCCATCTCGAGTGACCACCCCCCGATTTGGCAACATTCAACACTGGCAGTGCGGGATCTGCGACATGGCCGCCGTGATTGCGGCCTGCACTCATCTTCACCCACTTACATAACTGCTACTTGGCAAGTATGCCGGTTGTGCTGCGCCACATGGCCGCTGGGCAGGCCGCCTTCAACTTTCAACTTTCAGCTTCATGTAACTAACAAAAGGGGCACACACAAGGAGAATGCGGCGCAGGTTTGTGATGATGGTGCGTTTGATGCTATATTGGGGCGGGAGCTGAAAACTTGAAACAGCCTAAGGTAGTTATGTATGTACATGCCTGGGATTTGGTTCAGAGCTGCCGACATGAGCGAAGGCAGGTAATCATGTTGGCTCTCTAATAGTCTAATAATTATGCGTGTGACGCTGAGCAAGAAAAAAACTGTTTCTGTTTCCTGTCAAGTAGCGGCGCAGACAAGAAAAAAGACCCCTCAGAGTGATCGATGCCAACACGACCCGCAGGAGATTGTTCTTAGGGAATGATTAGGAGGCCCGGGAGATGGGGCAAGGGGTGGACAGACTCGGCAGTCTCTTGTCTGGTGCTGGCTGGGATGGAAAACCTGAGCTGGAATTATGAATAAGGCGTCTTTTTGGAGGCAGAAGGGGGACATGTTGAGTTGAACTCAACCTGACGGCTCACGTGAGGTTTATGTTTCGGGACGCTGTGGGAAGTGGACTAGCCCCTGGGTCTCAGGGGGGCGGGTAGATACTGAGGAGACATGATATAGTATCTGGGATCTACTTGGAGTTGTGTGCAGGTGCATACCAAAACCGGCCTACTTAAAGCTAACGAGTCTTTCTCGGTCGTTTCCCTGCTATGGTTTTGCCCAGATCCCAATGGTGCCTTCACCTGTCAAATCCAACCCACCTATCTTGCTCGCCGAGTCGCCGATGATTTCGGGTTGTGGTGCCGCGAGCGAGCGACGAATCCCTGGTGGCCATCTCAGGTATCCATGGGGTTGTCAATCCGCGGGCCCTTGCGAAACTTGCGATCAGCGGGTCCTGGCGCGTGCTTGTTTGTGCCATACATGGAGACAACCCACTGGTTTGGGATTGATGTGCTGCCCGCACAGTTTGGAGGCATGCCCACCAACCAACCGAACAGTTGACATCAAAAACGGCTCACCTGAGCCGATTTTAACCCTACCCGCAGAAACACACCAGCAACATCAAATCGCTCGTGTCCATCTTGCGGTATTTTCCATCGTCCATCGCCAGTTGAGTCACATGCGCCGCCGAAAGTCTCTTTCTGCCGTCCACCCAGTAACGCAAATCCTGGTTGCGCCCAACCATGTGCCACGTCTGCGACCGCCTCGGGATCGTCATCGAGCGCCCATCGGAGGAGGAGCTCGCAAAGGAGGCCGCCGAGGAGGAAGCCTTGCAGCGAGCTAAAGACCAAGAATGGGAGCAACACTGTCTCGACCTCGTCGCCCAAGGCAAGCCTCTGCCTCGACGGCGTAAGAAGCTCCAGCCCACGGGCCGACCGATACCTCCGTCCAAGGTGGTGGTAGAGCCGGCGCCCAGCCACGACGGCGCTCCGAGCTTTGCCGCCTACGAGATACCTTTGTCACTGCTGGCCGCCGACCCGCAAAGCGCAGATGGTCATAGCAAGTCCCCGCCGGCGCCGAGCCAGGAGCCAACAAGTTCGGCATCCGCATTTACGACACGACGGCCAGTGCTACGGCAGACCGCGCGGCACTTCTCGCACGACGGATTTCGGAGCTGACGTTCGCCACTCGCGTTTCTAACGATACCTATCAACAGAAAGACCGCATCGAGGTTGTGGCGCTGCCATTACCCGAGTCGACGCCCGCGAAAGACCGAGAGGCCAAATGCATCGTGCACAACGAGGCCGAGCGTAGGGCTCGGCTCTCTATCGCCGATGCTGCTCTTGCTGCATCATGGTTTATCGTCGAGAATTTCTACGGCAATGCTAGAAAACAGGTCTTTATCCTCACCAACCTAAAAGACTCGTGGGAAGATGCGCTTCCCGACCCGAATGGCCTTGCCTGGTCAACTCGAAGCGTTCACGGTCACTTTCGAATTGTTGACTACGACAAGCGTTTCCACCACTCAGACGACGACGAGGAAGGCGACGTAGCGGCTGATCCAGATATGGCCTCTTGCGGCGGGCTCAATCTCGAAAGTCTTGGAGGCACCTTGTCCGACTTCCGCCGTAACTTGCACCAGTTCTATATCTGCCACTTCATTCCGGACGGAGTGCTAGACATGGAGCTGGCCATAGCACGAGCCGAGGCGGCTGGTGTCGAGGTACCGCGGCCAGTGGTGATCCCTCTCAAGCGTGACACCGGTTGGGCTGACCTTGGCGCGAACTGAATGGGGGAAGCCAGAGGCACTCTGGGGTTTGGATGTCGGCCCTCTTGTTCGTTTTGTTTGTTTGGGCAACAGGCCTCTTTTGCACGACCAACATGTAGCTTCAGCTCAGGGTGCGCTCTGACGGCCGTCATCTTACAGAGAATCCCGACGATTCCTCTTCAGCCAGCGTCTCTAAACAGTCCCCACCCTTTTTTTGGTTATCTCAATTTTTTAACCAGACAACAACAAATCAACGAGTTGATGATGACGACGATTCGACGAATTTCAACCGGCTGGGTGGTGTGGCCATCTGCACCCCCCCATCAATGGGCCGTTCCCCATTGGCCAGCCGAGAGAAATGCGCTGCCCAACCTGGAATGTCTGTGTGACACTCTTTTTTTTTTCTCACTTTTTCCGGATGGCCAGATGTGAAAGTTTGACCGCCTTCACTCCTAATAATCCTCATCTACATACACGCGCGTGACCAGCTCCGGGTCATCAGAATGGCACAAGCGCCTCTTCACCTCGGTGCTCTCCCCCGCGAATTGCTTGACAGGATCTTTTCTGGGCTCGACACGATCCGCGACCTCGCCAACTTCATCTTGACTGCTCGTTTCAGGGCCCGGCGTCGAGCCATCCTTTACGGCGTCCTGCAAAATGAACTTGGCCCTGCGTTGCCCGATGCACGGTTCCTCTTTGTCTTCCCCTATTCGGACCCGGCAGATGACGTCCGATACCACGACTGGATCCATGTCATGGCCGGCGTGTACCTAGACATGCTGCAGGGCGGTGAAGAACAGGGCGTACAAAGCGACCCCGGCCCCCCTCCCTTCAAGGAGCTGAGGGAGCTCTGCCGCACACTCCACCTGGTCAACTTCATCACCGACACATATATCACGACACAGTTAGCGTCGTTCGGCGTGGCCGGTGGAGGAGGGACCCCGGCGACAGCATCCATTTCGCGCCCCGAACGATACCGCGTGATGCAAGCCTTCTACCGGCGCCAAATCATGAGCAATGCCTGGGCCTCGACGAGGCGTCCAGGGTCGTGTTGGAGCGAGCGTGACACAAACGCCTTCAGCAACACGACCAGAGAGCCAGGCCGGAGCCTGGGCTTGTTTTCCGCCTTCCAACCGTGGGAAATGCAGAAGATCGATCACGCCGAGTGCTTCCTCATGCGCCTGTGTCGCGCCCTCGTGCATCTCGCCGCCGAAGGAGGAGGAGAACAGGATCGCGAGATTGCGCCCTCCCAGTTCGGCATCCTATACGTGCACCTGGATTACCTCGTGCGGTACCTTCGCGCACGCGGAGGCCTTGCCGATGCGGCCGTCAGTCACTTGCAGTTCGGAAAACCGCTCCCACACGACGAGCGCTGGCACATAGAGTATGAGTTTCGGTACCAGCTGCTTCCTCTGACGCATTTCTGGGTGACCGGTCGAAAAACTTCCCAGACCCTGCTCTTGATAAACTGGAGCAGGATGGGTTGCTGATAGACGACATCTTTTCTGGTGCCAGCCAAGTACCCTTCGGCTGGTCGGATGCGTTGCAGGGCCGCTATGTGCAGCAGTATGGAGCCGGGTTCTCCCTGATCCCGTGGCTATCTCTCTCGGAGTGGGAGGACACAGAAAAGCGATGGGCTTTTATGAGTAATATCGAGCTCTGGAGGCTCGCCGGCTTTGCGCTGTGGGATCGGGAACGGGTCGAGGCGATGAAGAGGCTGAGTAGGTTCAAGGCCCTCCAGACAGGGTGGGTTCTGGATCGCTCTTGACATGATGTACCTACAATCGGGGACAGTCGACTCTGTGTAAAGGATGATCACCTGGTATTTTAGTTAGTCAGTGACAATGTGATGACCCTGAGCAGTGGGGGGGGGCCCCCCGCCCCCGCCCGGGGGGGGGTGG
>JAMAKR010000074.1:11217-79904 GCA_023628425.1 Chaetomiaceae sp. PYS4301M
TTGTTTTTATGTTTTTATACTGTTTTTTTTTTTTTTTTTTTTTAATTGGTTTTTCCATTGATTTTCCCCCCCCCCCCCCCCCCCCCTGATCCTTTGTGTTTTCGTGTGGGACCCCTGAATTTTGGATTTCATCTTCGAGTTATTTGACATGGCCAACAACTCTCTGACCATGCGCTTTGGGAGAGAAAAAATCAAAAGGTGAATTACGGCGGTAAATACAATCCTCCAAGTCCTCCGCTTGAGCCCAAACAAGCCGAGCTCGCGCGGGCTCGTCTCATCATCCAGTTCAATACATTCCACAAGGGTTGCTCAAATAAGGGAAGAACGAAGGTACCAAACTCCCAGGTTGATGATACCAAGGATCCTGAAGGTATCGGGAGACACAAAGATGTTTTGGAATCCCAGATCGTCATGGCAGAGGCTGGGCCGCCCTGACGGAGGACATGGCAGAGCATACAGGGAGGAAAGAACTACAAATGAGAGGGAATCGAAAATGAAAGTAGCACACCACTTAACACGAAAAGATAAAGACGATGATGTATGTCAAATGACTATCGCGCCGGTTCAGGGGGTGCAGTCTGGCGGCGGGGAGATGGGGCACGGATATGAGATGTGATTAAAATCGATGATGGTAGGCAAGAACAAACGCGCTTGTAAGATGCTGATTACCTCACAGTATGATGGTGAAAATCTAAAATGGACATGGCCCCAGCGCCCTACTACAACCAAGAATGAGGCCCTTTAACTTCATTCCCACAGCAAACTCAGAACCAACTTGCGAGCTGTGAGGCCGCCGCGCAGATGGAGGAAATTCCGGAGCACAGCTGGCACGCATGGAAGTCAGCTAACCGTCTCATATCGCAGATAATACTGAATACTAGGCTGTAGTTTAGAGGGTAAGGTTGAGAACAAAAGGGAGGACGTACCCTGAAAGACTTCCATCTGGTAGCACCCATAACTAAAAGCGCAGCGGACGACCTCGGCAATGAAACAGGATCTCATCCGCGCATCGGTCGAGGCAGCAAACCCGATGAGATTTCTGTGGGCTGTCAGTGAACCAAGTACAAACACTACCACACACAAAGATTTAAAGGGACAAAAAGAGGAGAAGGGGACTTACACCCAAACATAAATATACGGCAGCCCAGCCCACGCCTTCAGGCCAATAAACCGGGTATTGTGAAAGATGCCCAGAACATCCAACTCATTCTCAGGGTCATCGAGCGCATCCAAGTCCCCCAAGAGCGTCCTGCGCATGATCCTCGCAGCCAGAGCACACGTCTCCAACACGAGACGCGGCACATCGCTCGTGGGAGTCGGGCTGCCGGCTAAGAGGGCGTCCAAGTTCAAGTCCACAGCTAGATCATCATCTCCCAATGGTGTTTGCGCGCCCGGGTGGAAGAACTCCCGGAACGCATCGCCAGCTGCCTGAAGCACGGCTACGAGCTGGACACAGATGGCCGGGTCGACGTAGTCGGCTGCGTGGGAGAAGTCCTCGTCGTCACAGAGGAGGAGCGGGCAGGAACGGAGCTGGTTGCCGGCTAGGAAGCCGTCGGCGGTCATCAGGCGCGTGACGGGGGCCGGGCCGAGGGGTTCGAAGGAGAGGGGCGTGTTCATGCAGAGGCATTGGAAGGTGTCGGCCCTGTTTTACCTGATTAGAGGGCGGAATGAGGGTTGCGAGGACAAAAGGAGGCACGTACATGAGAACGATGTGCTGCATGACATCGGGCATGGTGTGGAGTCCGCCGCGGGTGTGAATGAAGTTCTTGACAGCAGTGAGATGGGTGACTGCGCGGGGACCGAAGCGGACCATCTACACGTTTTACACGTCAGTGTCAACGATCAACGTAGTAATCCCTCCCTGGGGAACATGGAGATGCAGGGTCCAGAAACCCACCTCAAAAATGGCCAAGATGACCACCGGATATACAACCTCATGCAACTCCCTCTCCCCAGCCCTATCAATAAACCCCTGCAGCTCCCTCACAGCAAGATACTCATAGTACGGATACGTAATCTCCTGGGTGCCGCGGAACGCGTCCAGCACGCCCGCCGTTAGCAGCCAGCCAATGTAGATGCACGCGGCCTTGGACATGTCCGGGCGGAAGTAGCTCGGCTGGCGGAACCCGACGAGCACAAACGCCTCGTCGAGGTAGGACGAGTACGAGCCACACCGGGAGAGGTAGTCCTGGAAGGTGCGGGCGTCGACGCCCGTCATGTGCGTCGACTTGGGGGGCGCCCCGCGCAGGTCCCACACGTTCGGGTTCGGGTTCGTGCGGCGTCGGGCGAGCATCATCATCTTCTGGTTGCGCTTGTCGCGGCTGTTGGCTGTCTGCTGCTGCTTGGCATCGTCTTCTTCGGGTACTTCTAGACCTCTGTGGTCTCCTCCGTTTCTGGACTTGTTCTTGTCTGGGGCCGGAGCTAAGCTGCGATGAGGGGACGGACGGGGATGGGTCCCAGTGTCAGAGAGGATTTTCCTAATCAGGACAATGCTGAATCGGAACCAGACCCGATCCGAGCGTGTAGGCCGTGGATGGTACAGTAGGGATCAGGTAAGTAACTTACGGACGAGAACTGGAGCTCGAGGTTGTGACATCGTCCGTTTCTGCAATCCAGGAACCACTTATTAGATGTCCTCCGTCTACATAAGTCCACGCACCCTTTACTCAGGTGTTCTGACCTTTGGCTTCCCTCTGCCGGCCGCGGACCAGGACCATAACCTGTGACCTGACGAGCTGCTTCTGCTTCTTGCCCAGTTTGGGGCCATCGTAGGCCACGAAGACAGCCATGGCAGTAATGTTTGTGAGAGTCAAGAGTCAAAAGTCAAGAGTCAAGAGTCAAGAGTGGGAGTTGGGAATTGGGAGTCAAGAGTTAGAGGTGAAAGACGAGGAAAATCTGGTGCCAGAGTCGGGTAATAGGGGTCCAGTGTGAAAAGTCCCTTTTTGTCCCAAGGGGTGGATGATATGTGGAAAACCCCTCTGATGCCCAGCGGGTGATGCTGAATAAGTTAGGCTCCGTCGGGAAAATTGGCGGTCTGCGTGTCTCCAAAGTCCAGAACGGATGCAGGGTTTCCGTTTCAGGGGCATCCGCTCTTCGGCTTGGTGTAGATGCCAAGCTCGAGCTAAATTGAGCTTGTCAAGACGTGATTGGCGTTCAGCGATTGCCGGTTTGGGAGTAGTGTGTTATCATGGCGCTACCGGCGCTTGTTGAGTGGGTTCTTCTCCGTAGCGCTGACGAACTCTCTCAACACTAAGGGTGAACAATCTCGACAATGTCAACAATGTAACCCATCGTCCCGGCACTGTGGATAGCTTCAGGGTCCAGTCCAGCATACCACCCGCAGCATTTCCTCAATGAGGACTGGACCTGGCAGGACGGGATCCAGGACGGGATCCAGGACACAGAGAACACGAAGAGAGGCCCCTTGGCCATCATCTAAGAATCACAACTATATAATGGCCATGATTCTCTCGAGAGGCGGGCTTTTGCTCGCTTTCATGTTGTCATTGTCATTGCCTGCAGTGCAATCCGCTCGTTTATTTTTTATTCATTTTTTTCATTCTTCTTTTTGGCATTGTGCCCGAGTCTCCCCTGGCTGTCCTCTGACTCCTGAGCTCTGCTCTCGCCGGCAGAGTTTCCCCCAAGCCAGAACGCCATGGTCCAATGCACGGGGTCCCTTGTGACCCTTCTTCTTCTGGCCTCTGGCGTGTCTAGTCGAAGCGTGTCCCTGCTCCAACCACGGACATACTGCACCAACGCCAAGCAGGTCGTCGCCGGGAACACATGCGAGACCATTGCCGACAAGCGCTGCACCATCAGCCTGGCAACCTTCAAGTCGTACAACCCGCAGCTCGACTGTAACAACCTTCGTGAAGGCCAGAACTTTTGCTGCAACGCAGGAACTGTTCCCCGTGATGCGGACTGCACCAACTCCAAGACGGTCGTCGACGGCAACACGTGCGAGTCCATTGCCGACAAGCGTTGCACCATCTCGCTCGCGACCTTCAAGTCGTACAATCCACAGCTCGACTGCTCGAACCTCAAGCCGGGCCAGATCTTCTGCTGCAATGCCGGAGCTGTCCCGCTCCCCGACTGCACCAACATCAAGACGGTCGTTGACGGCAACACGTGCGCCACCATTGCCGACAAACGCTGCACTATCTCGCTCAGCAAGTTCCAGGACTACAACCCTGTGAGTTGAGTCCAAATCCCCTATTCCGTTGTTACTATGAAGATGAACGTATCACGGCTAATCTGTGTCCATTCAATGTTGCCAGCAAGTCGACTGCTCCACGCTCGAGGTCGGCACCAAGGTCTGCTGCATGGAGGGCAAGCTTCCTCCCCTCCCCCAGCCCAATGCCGACGGTACCTGCTCAGATAGACAGGTCGTAGGTAAGTTGTGATTGTTTTTAGTTTTGTTCAAATGTCACTATCTCGAGCAACACTAATGTTACCCCTGATTAGCTGGCGACTCGTGCGCAACACTCTACGAAAAGTGTGGCATCACGCCCAGTCTTCTCGCCAAGTACAACCCAGCCACCAACTTCTGCGCAACCTTGAAGGAGAAGCAGTGGATTTGCTGTTCGTCGGGCACTCTAAAGGACAGGAGACCCAAAAACAACGCCGACGGATCATGCGCCACATACACCGTCAAGAAGGGTGACTCGTGCAGCGTGATTGAGGCGGCCAATGGCATGTCCGATGGCGAGCTGGAGACGTTCAACAAGAAGAAGACTTGGGGTTGGGCCGGCTGTGACAAGCTGTGGCCGGATGCTAAGATCTGCCTCAGCTCGGGCACTCCCCCCATGCCCGCGCCCATCGCCAACGCCGTGTGCGGCCCGCAAAAGCCTGGAACCGGTGCGTGTCTAATACGACTTCTTCATGAATATCCCTCGTATGGCTCTGTTGCTGACACCCCCTGAACCCAGTCACGCCCCCTGCCGGCACTAACATCAGCACTCTCAACCCTTGCCCGTTGAACACATGCTGCAATATCTGGGGACAGTGCGGTGAGTAACACACCTTTGCTTCCAAAACGCAATAGCTGACAATCTGGTTTGCACATCGCTACAGGCACCACCAAGGACTTCTGTGAGATCACGGGAGATGGCACTCCCGGCACGGGGACATGCGTCAGCAACTGCGGCATGAACATCGTCAACAACGCCGCCCCGCCGGCACAGTTCCGCAAGATTGGCTACTTCGAGGCCTGGAACCCTGACCGTCCCTGCCTGTGGATGGATGCCAGCTCGATCGACGAGTCCAAGTTCACCCACGTCCACTTTGCCTTTGCCGACATCACGTCCAACTTCCAGGTCGACGTCAGCAAGGTGCAGGCCCAGTTCAACAAGTTCAAGGCTCTCAAGACGGCCAAGCGAATTGTAGCCTTTGGCGGCTGGGCAGCGTCGACAAGCAAGACTACCTTTCAGGTCTTTCGTGATGGCGGTTCGTTCTACTCTTCCTACGATACATATACCAAGTGAATTCGAATTCGTACTAATGGTGTCCTTGTCTCAGTCAACTCTGCCAACCGTGCCACGCTTGCCAACAACATTGCCAACTTTGTCAAGGAACACGGGCTCGACGGTGCCGACATCGACTGGGAGTACCCCGGCGCCCCCGATATGCCTGACATTCCGCCTGCGGACCCCATTGACGGCCCCAACTATCTTGCCTTCCTGAAGCTGCTCAGAGCTGCGCTGCCCTCGGGCAAGTCTCTTTCCATCGCGGCTCCGGCAAGCTACTGGTACCTCCGGGGCTTCCCCATCAACGACATCGGAGCCGTCGTCGACTATGTCGTCTACATGACATACGACCTCCACGGACAGTGGGATGCCGGCTCCGCCTGGTCGCAGGACGGCTGCCCAAGCGGCAAGTGTCTTCGGTCGCACGTCAACAGTACCGAGACGTACAACGCGCTGGTCATGATCACCAAGGCCGGCGTGCCGGCCAACAAGGTCATCGTCGGCGTCACCAGCTACGGCCGCGCCTTCAAGATGAAGGACCCCAACTGCCGGGGCCCCATGTGCGAGTTTACTGGCACGGCGAGCGTGTCAGAAGCCCTGCCGGGACCATGCACGGGAACCAGGGGGTACATCGCCAACGCCGAGATCCAAGAGTTCATCGCCATCCACGCCGAGTCGACCAAGCCCAACGGCCTCCGCAGGCGGGCCGACGTGCCCGACGTCGAAGTCTACTACGACAAGGCCACGCAGTCCAACATGGCCATCATCAACGGCACCTGGGTCGCGTACATGGACTCGCTCGAAAAGTCCTCCCGCACACAAAAGTACCAGGCCCTCAACCTGGGCGGCACCTCCGACTGGGCGCACGACCTGGAGAGCTTCACCGACGTCGAGCGCCGGGCCGCGGGCGCATCCCTACGGAACTGGTTCACCAACAAGGGCGTGCTCCTGGGCGACACCGGAAGCCAGACGCACTGGTACGACCTGTCCTGCGACATGAAGGCCGTCACGCAGGCCGACATGGACCGCACACAGCGCTGGCAGACCGTCATGGCCGATGAGGCCTGGGCTGATGCTGTCAAGGCGTATTCGACGCGGGAGCGGGATACCGGCAGTTTCTCGTCGTGGATCATTGGAAGCTTTTTCCATGGCAGCCAGGGCGTGAATTGTGGCACGTCGCTTCCGGCTAGTCAGTGTTTGGTGCGGCAGGATAATTGCGTTGATAAGGGGGATGTTGTGGTTCCTGACAGGGCCGGGCCTGCGGGCCAGTTTATTGCGAACTCGTTTGTCAAGCTCGAGGAGGTATGTGTCCCCTTTTTCTCGGAGTTACATAATGAGCGAAGGGAAGCTGACATTCAACCCCAAGGCATTCGTCAACTATTACTTCGCCATCCGAGGCGCTCGAGCAGATGTTGGTGGCCTCATCCAGACCATCAAGAGCGAGTTCATGAAGAAAGATGACAACACGTTCCAGAAGCAACTGGGGTGGAACGTCCTTGCGGCGGTAAGAACGACAACCCGAAATATTTCTGTTAATAAACACCGTTGAGCTGACTGTTTTTGTTTCTTGATTAGATCACGGCGATTGCGGGCGGCCCGTTGTTTGCGAACCGTAAGTGCCTTGATTACCCGTCGCAACATTGAGCCCCCTAGCCTTTGAGAGATGTTAACTAACCATGACTAGTGTTCCGCAACCCGGGAATGGAAAAGGTTGCCGAGTCTGCAGCTCTGGGTATCGTTGCTACTGCGAAGGACAAGGATACAGGGTGAGTCTTGCACGGAACTCCAGTAAGGAACATGAACAGCTGACACGCAGTCATCACAACCAGAAACGTCGAGGAGGAGCTCAGCGACGCAGCCAACCTGGAACTCGCCCTGAACGCGACCATGACTGGCTGGGAGAAGGCCGTGACCGGGTTCGCGCGCAAGGTATTCGCCGGCGACGCCGCGGGCAACGGCTATCTCTCCGACTTCATGGCCAACGGCGCGCTCATCCCCGGCGGCGTGCCCGTGGGCACCGTCGGCCCGCGCGTCATGGGAGTCGACGAGATGAAGGACCTGGCCAAGCACGCGCTGTTCATGTACCTCATCCCGGAGGCGTGGCGGCTCAACGAGGACGCCAACGTCGCCATCGTCGACACGGACCGCGCCTGCGGCGACTTCAGCGAGTACCGCACTGACAAGATCCCCACCGACGTGGCCGAGAAGACCGAGCTGTGCTTCGAGAACAAGCAGTACCTCATCCTGAGTGCCAAGGGCGACGAGCAGACCTGCCTGGCCCCGAACGGCGCGCCCATGACGACCTGCACGCCCAACCCGTGGAGCGCGCCGCCCGGGCTCGACCACCTCAAGGACTTTGGCCTCAACCTGCAGGACATTATGACTGCGTAAGTCTCTCACACCAGACCCCTTCTATCCATCCTCTCCACTTTAGTCTTTCTCGCACGAGATAAAAAAGGGGGAGAAAAGAACGAAAGAATCACCTGCCATTCTCAAACCACCACCATGATCATGATCCGCGGGCTAACTTAGAAACAGATCCATGCGGACCTGGACCAAAAACAACAGGCAAAACGGATACCAGTTCGACGCCGACAGCCTCGAGCTCCGAAACTTCTATGATGACAATGCCGGCACAGACAAGGTGCTGGACCTGGGCATAGTCCGCATCCCGGTGTGCTCGGTCGCCGATGCCCGCCACCGCTGGGGGCTCTCGAGGACCGAGTTCTATCCTTGCCCATGATTAGTCTTGTGTTTATAAGGGAGAGAGAGGGTGGTCCACATAGAGGTTGGTAATGCTTTGCAAGTTGCACAAGGAAATAAATAGACGATAATTAGAGACAAGACTTATAGAAATGGAGATGATCCTTTAAAGACAAAACAAGATCTTAAGGCAACCAACCCACTAACTTAGATGCCCTCTCCGTGATACTGTATCTAAATTGAACCACGGACCATACCTGAACCAACCTTAGAGTCCAAGTAGTAGTAGTAGTAGTACCTACCAAGCCCTTCTGGCAAAAACTTCCAAAAACAAACACCGCCGCCACTAATGACAACAGACGCGAATCTTGGACGAGCTGGGAATCGAACCCAGGACCTTTCGCATATTCCCAGCTGAGCCCTTATCTGAGACCAGATGATCACAGACCGAGACCCAGGCTGTATTTATGCTAAGCGAACGCTCTACCAACTGAGCCACACGCCCTTGTTATTTATTACTGGTGTTTGTGTGAGTCTAGGGTTGATTATCTGTCTGCCGGTGCCACTGTGTGTCTGTCTATTTAGCTAGTTGGGTGGATAGATAGTGGGTTGCGGCATTTACTTCTCATTTTGTTTTTCGTCTTTCAGTCATTCTTTGCTGGTGTGGTTGTGGTCAGGTGGAGTTGTCTGGCGTGGGAGGGAAAACAGTGTGGGCTCTAGTGGAGACTGCAGTGGGCTCGTCTGGCAAAAAAGAACACGAGAGAGGAGTGCGGAGAAAAGGGGTTCGTCTGATCTAATTCACTAACTGAAAAAGACAAAAGGATGCCCCATGATGCCACCTAGGGAAAAAATTGAAGCTGTTGCTTTGACCCCAACCCGACTTGAACGGATAACCTTTCGATCTGGAGTCGAACGCGCTACCATTACGCCATGGGGCCAGCTGCTTTGTTTGATGCAAGAGGGTTGCAATGTTGGTGTTCATCAGGTTGGGTCAGAGATGGGGTTGTGGAGATCTTACACAAAACTGTCAAGTTGGGAGTCAGACATTCGGGACTGGCGTGCACAATCCAGATGCAAGAGCTGCGGAATGTGGAATTTGTGTAACATCACCTAGTTATGTAGAAACAGTCAACTCGCTTTGGTAAAATGCGAAGGTGGTAGGTGTTAGACTGGATTCAGGGGTAAACACTTGCAAGCACACTCGATCACTGCAAGAAAGCTTATCGCTTTTTCAACCCATGTGAAGTACTCTGTACTGTGAGTACCTGGCCGTGGAAGAACGGCACAATTCTTGCCTTTTTCTTTTCTTTTATTCACTTCAAATTTAGCATCAAACCGAGGTTGGCACTGATTCGACGTCTCGTCCTGTCCTCGCCTCAGTTCTACGCTACACCTTGACCGTCACCGCAAACACTCCCTGGCCAGCGCCAACATACGCAACATTGGCGTCTTTCTCAGTCCGCCCAAACGCACACGACGTCGACCCCGTCACCGTCGCGACCGACGTCGGCTTGCCCACCGCGGGATCCACCTCGACCAGCGAGTTCTTGCTGTTGGTCGCCACGTAGATCTTGCCGTTCGGCCCAAAGCACAGGTCGTCGCCCATCAGGTTTGTCCACAGCGTCGTGTAGGCACCTGTCGGCTTGGCCGTGGCAGGGTCGACGGCGACCTTGTGGAAGCTGTTCTTGAAGATGTTGGTGTACCAGACCGTCCCGTCGCGGTACTTGATGCCGTCGATGCCAAAGGGGATGCCGCCCGACGGCGCCATGGTGGCGTCCTGCAGCACCACGGCAGAGGCACCCGTATTGACGTCAAACTTGTACACGACTCCCTTGCCCGCGTCGGCCACGAGCACCGACGAGTTGTCAAACACGGCAAGCCCGTTGAGGTTGTTGGCCTCGGTGATGGTCTTGATCAAGCTGGACTTGGGCGGCGTCGTCGTGAAGTCGACCTTGTAAATACCCTTGCCACCGATAACGGCAAAGACGTCGGGCGCGTACTCGCCAATGCCTGAGAGACCGGACGCACCCGTGACGGTCAGGGCGGTGGTCGACGTCTTGGCCACAGGGTCAATGGCGTAGAGCGTCGCCGCGTTCATGTTGGTGGCGAGAATCTGGCCGTTGGAGCGGACGGCGACGTTCTCGATCGAGTTGAGCCGGACCACCTGGGCTGCGCTCTGCCGGGGAGCGATGACGGCGCCGTGGGCCAGCGAGGCCAGGAGCGGGAAGAGGACAAACATGGCAGCTGCTGTGTTGGAGGCAAGCGGTGGCTTTGGATAGAAGGGATGAGAGAGTTCAGTGTTTGACCAACACTGCACACAACCACAAATGTGGTCTAAACCCTGAAGAAGTACTGCTCCGACGCCAACCTACAACATGTCCCCCCTGACTTGACCGTCATCAGGGTGCTTCCTGGCGGTATAAATAGGGCTTGGCGCCTCATCGAAAGAAATTGATGTAGCCGTGCCTAAATACGTCCCTCGATGGCGGAGAGCGCTGATTTGGAGTTGAGCTTGCGCCAGGGGCCAGCAATCTGGCTAATCAGGGCGCTGTCTTCTGATGCCGAATGAGGCAACACGGCTCGGCGGTTTGATCCGAGGACGCTATATTCCGGCACCAGTATTGTGGTCCGACGCGGGGGGTTCTTAGTGCTCGTTGTATCGGTAGGAGGGAGCTGTACGGATTGTCCCCCCACCAGAACAGACATATCTCCATGCACAGCGGCCGTGGAAGCAGGTAACAGTACCGGCCGATATGGCGAGTTAAACTCGCCCCCCCTTTGGGATTGGGGTGCCATCCAGTTCGAGACTCATGACTCCAGGGGGCGCCTCATGAGTACCCGGCACCCATCCCTTCTCCTGACCGTCCCCTCCGACCTTGACCCCTTCCGCGACCTTAGCCCCTTCCGCAACATTAACGGTCTGATCTTGAAGCTCAGCCAGCCCGAGGTCACCGTCGCCTGGGCTTGGCTGCACGTATGTGGTCGGATGAAGCTGATACTCGCCCTCCTCACCTCGGTGACGCCTCCACCGCCTGCCCAGCCAGAATCCCAGCCCACCCAACGCCGCACCGACCGCAACAATACCTATGACCACGCCTGCAATCCACGCGCGAGACTTAGAGGGCGAGGACTCCTCCCCCGTGCCCGGTCGGTCTCCGTCCGCAGGGTCCGTAGTCTCCGGCGACCCGCCCGCCGAAGAACTTGAGCTGGACGTGGGGGCCGTGATCATGGACGCGGGCAAGCTCCGGTAGATGGTGCTCACGGACCATGACTCGGCGCAGTTGTGCACCACCCAGTGGTCGCCCGCGGACGGGTAGCTGTCGTAGACAGTCATGGCGTAGCACTCCCGCCTCGGCTCGCACGTCCAGGTGCCGCCCAGCCGGTTGGTCGGCTTGCCGTGTAGGCATTGCGTCGGAAAGTTGCAGTTGCCGCCGATGCTGCAGCAGCCCGCGAAGGTGCTCGAATGCGCGAAGACTGAGTTGGAGCCGCAGTTGAGCGTTTCGACTGGCGTGTGTTTTCAGTAATTAAATACCTGATAAAATGGGGAAGGTGTTAAAGGGACGTACCAGTTCCCGTTGGGTTGGGATACAGCCCTTGGAAGCTGGCTGGTCCGTCGGTGGCTGTCGTCCATTGTGCGAGGGCCATGCCGACGAGGCATTGTAGCGACAGAGCTAGGCGGCCCAGGCCGTGATGGGAATCTGCTCTGGCAGGAGACTTCATGATTCCGGGCTCAACATTCCCAACCTGACTCTCAGTCCGACAGTCTCTCCCACGAGTGCTGCGATAGACGGGACGGACAAGGAAAACAAAAAAACGCCGCAAGGATGAGCGACTGACGAGGTCAGTGAACCAAGAATGCCAGAAAACAAGACAGGGGAACACACCAGGAGAAAAGCAGAGTGGATCAAGTCCAACGTAACACCAAGCATCAGCATCCTCCTCCTCTCGGCAGCCAACGCCCTGTTGTATTCCGTACTGTACGGAGTATCCCTTCATGATTTCCAGCTCCCTGCACATCATAGTTTTAGCGTTGTCATCCAACTCTTGGCCACAAGGTTCACGCCCTACCAAGCCAGCAGGATCAGTGGGTCTTACGGAGTACACACATGTGAATGTCGTGCAAACCCTCATGAGGCACAGGACTGGCGGGTAAGCGGAACCAAACTCGGCTCCTTTAAAGCAGTGTAACCTGAGCCTTGCAAATGTGCAGCTTGCGGGCCCGCAACAAGGGGCGCGATCCTCACTCCCGCCCATGTGTGTGGGACTACTAAGCTCCCATTGCGGCAAGATCTGCCATGTCCAATCTTGAGAGCGTTGGCAGTTTTGTGGACAGATTTCTGGAAGCCCGCCTCCCGAAACCTGCATCTCTGCGAAGCTTTGAGGCGTCGCCGAGCAAAGGCGACTCGGCCCGCGTCAATACCCCTCCCGTGGTGGTGTTATGGGATGCAGACAGTTGAAGTGTTGCCCGTGGGGTTGCGGATTCCAGGCAGGGGATGAAAGAGCATTCATTACCCCTGAACAACCGGCAAGCCAGCACAACACGACACACTCAAACACCACGACAGACAGCTTCAACCAGACGCAAAAATGAACTACCTAAACCCCGGCATATCCGGGGGGTCCTTTCTGGATATAACACTACCTCCCTACGTGGCTACCTAAACACACCACAAAGCGTCGAGAAAAAAAAAAAAAAAGAAAAATAGCAAAAATATCACCCCCGACCGCCCCCCTTAAAACTCAACAGCATTTTGCTTCGCTCTCAACACCAGTCAACGCCAGCGCCCCCCCAAAAACAAAACATCGGAGGTCGACCGAGGTCGCCTCTCTGAGTCTGACAGCATGAAGACAAAGGAAAACAAGGGGTCGAGAGAAAGTAACGACTCCCCAAGGCAGGTAAAAGAAAGCAAGAAACACGCCCCCAGAATGCACCGCCGCTGCCCCCAGGTGGTATTTGTACAAACAGAAACATAAATAATAATGTAAGAGATGACGAGGAAAAAAAAAGAGAAAAAAAAGGGCAAGTAAAAGCCAAAACCGTGACGCAAGAAAACGGAAAAGTAAAGATAATGAAAAGGAAATGGTGACAACGAGAGAAAGGCTCTCAAGAAGCCAAGACCGACGTCTGGAACGTCAACTCCCCCGCCATCCCACCCGCCGGTCCTCCGCCCCCATGCAGACCACCCGCATGATGATGGTGATGATGATGATCAGGATGGTGAGAAAGAAGGTCCATCCCGCCGCAAAACTGGTGCTCCAGCCCGCCCGAGTATCCCGGGGGGTGGTGCTTGACCGAGGAGGTGAGCAGGTGCAGGCCCTTGCAGTGGCTGGCGACGCCCTGGCGGACGAGGTTGTTGATGGAGCGCTCGCTGCCGTCAAAGACGTCGTACGGGAAGATGACGGAGCGCTCGCTGACCAGCTTGCTCTGGTCGAAGGCGCCGTGCTCGAGGAGCAGCACGGCGCAGCGCAGGTAGCGAGCCTCCATGTGGATGTCGGAGCGCACGTCGGTGCGCTGGATGGCGAACTTGACGAGCTGCAGCGGCGTGTTGCCGCAGTTGTTGAACACGTTGACCGACGTGCCCTTGGCGCAGAGGTACTGCACCGCCGGCACCAGCCCGAACTCGGCCGCGTAGTGCAGCGCCGTGTTGCCCTCGGTGTCACGCTTGCCGAGGTAGCCCTGCATCGAAAAGTCGCTCTGCTTGGTCGCCACCTCGAAGATGCTCTCGAGCTTGGCCGTGAGCTCGGCGTCCGAGAGCCCCCGCCCCGAGGCAGCACGGCGGAGGAGCTTCATGACCGGGGTGCGTCGGACCTGTTGGGCGTTGCTTTCGTTGGGGTCGAGGGGGAAGCTGATGACGGGCGGCGCCTCGGTGGGGTGGATCGACATTAAGCTGTCGGAGCCGATGGTCGATGTATCGGCTGTCGAGGGCGCTCGGCCCTCGGAAAACTCAGGGAGATAGCGGCGGATGAACTCGACCTCGTCGCCAAAAATACGGTGCAGCTTCGGCGCCGACTGCTCCAGGTTCCTCCGGATGCTGTGCCATAACCGCTCGCCGTTGGCCGACTTGTTGGCGACCAGAAACCGAGCGGCACCGTGGCCGACCTCGCGGAAGACGTGGTATAGCGTCTCGATGGGGAACTCCCTCCTGGCGACCAGGTGGTGGAGGAAGGTTTGCTTGTCGACGTCCCGGTGGCAGAAATCGAAGCCGCGCGAGCGCAGCGTCCGGACCAGGTTGAGAAACGACACGGGCCTCATGAGCGGGTTGTCGGGCGGGTCGAAGACGTGGAGGAATGTCTCGCCACGGTGGTTGACGAGCTGGACCTCGTCAGTGCGCTTGAGAATCAGCAATAGAATGGAGACGCGGGCGCCCCATCGCGCCGCCACGTGTAGCAACGAGTTTCCATATCTATCCACCATGTTGGCTTCCTGCTCGGTCACGGTGAAGTGGCGGAAGTTGGAGCCTTCGGTCCTTTGGGCGTCGATCGCTTTCGACAGACGGTCGTGTACGCAGGGCGGGCCCTGGCTGAGCGAGGCAGCGCAGCACATGCGGACCAGAGCGGCATTGAGATCCTCTGTCGTCGGGTTGACGGTCGAGTATTTGGACTTGTTGAACAGTCCCATGCCCGCTGTGTTGTTGCTGGCCTTGGCCTTGCGGGGCTTTTCCTGTAACATGGAGAGAAACTCGTCGCGCGTCATTTTGCTGAGGGCCGTGTTGGCGCCCGAGACATGCACATTGACGCCCTTGGAGGACGCCGAAGACGAGGACCGCGCCAGACTGGAAATGCCGGACGAGATGCTCGAGAGAACCGAGGCCCACGACCGGCGCTTGGCAGATTTTGTAGACCCCGCTGTTGAGGATGCCCTGGAGGGCGATTTTTCCTGGAGATAGGCATCTGAAGTCGAGCCGCTGCTGATGGCCTGCGGCGTTGAGCCGGGGGATTCGGATTGCTTCACCGTGACCGGGCTGTCGGTGGTGGGGCTGGCGGCAAAGAAGGCCGGGTGGTGCTCGATGGGAGGGTGGTGCTCGACGGGAGGATGGCGCTCAAAGGGCGGGAGGTCAAT
This sequence comes from Chaetomiaceae sp. PYS4301M, assembly GCA_023628425.1. Classification (NCBI taxonomy): domain Eukaryota; kingdom Fungi; phylum Ascomycota; class Sordariomycetes; order Sordariales; family Chaetomiaceae; species Chaetomiaceae sp. PYS4301M. The sequence goes on from JAMAKR010000074.1 coordinate 26,446, forward strand.
AGACATGCGAGCTCCTGCCGCATCGCTCAGGTCGTGGCCCATGAAACTCGACGGGCGACTCTCGAGCCGCCGCCGCACTCTCCTGTTGCGTATCCTCCGTTCCGCCCTCACCGATCTCAAGAACCGCACGCGAATGAGCATAGTTGCCAGGTCCCGCGGCCGCCAGTCGTCGATCCTCCGGTCCGGGAGAAGGTTCTTGAGGTGTTTATGTGAGTTGCGCTGCCTGCAAGTCACCATCGGGAGGATCAGTCAGTCTGCAATTCCTCAAAATACAGATGCCCCGTCGTGGTTGCGCACCTTGGATCGAACGAGCCATCTTTGAGACGCTCGAGAATGCGCACGAGGGGCAAGCGTTCGCTCTGGGTGCAGACATAGAGACGCAGCAGCTTCTTCTGCTTTCCGGGCGGCCATGGCTTCTCACGTCTCCCCCGCCGGGGAGCAGGCGGCGATACAGCACTGGTCGTGCTGGCCACAAGGTCCATCATCAAATCTGAAAATGCCAATCTCAGTCCTCCCCAACAAAGCAAGCAACCAACGGGAAGCTCAGATCAGGTCAATAACACTGCCGCTCGGCTTGACTCGACGGGACTCGACAGGACTCGACAGGACTCGGCTCGACTCGACTCGGGTTCAGCTCGGTTCGGCTCGACCTGGACTCGGGCTCGGACTCGTGGAGGAAATGGCACTGGCGTCAGACAGTTGTTTCGGAATACGGGTGGCTTTGACTTGAGACGGGTGTTCGTGTTTTCGTCGCGGCAGAGGCATTTGCTGTTCCCTTGTTTTTTTCTCGCCTGGGTTGTTTGGGGGAAGAGGGACGCAAGGGGCCGTTCAACGAGGCTGTCGAGCCAATATTGTCAATAATGTCGATGGTGGTTCTGGTCGGCGGCGTGGTGGCATGGTGGCATGGTTGCGGGCTGCCGGGTTGACAATGAGGCTTTCGGGAGTGGCCGCCGTTTTAAGAGGTCAGCTCCGGAGCCAAAGGGCAGCGAACCAACGGACGCGGGTGGTGTCTGGGGGGTCTTCCAGTGTTAACGTTAGTTGGGCTGATGGCACGTTAGCCAAGTTAACTTACCTTAGCTAGCCCGGGCTGGCAAGTGTGTCGCGGGGGCCGTCGCCTTCCCCAATTGGTTCTAGAAGGCATCCAGGGCCAATCGCCGAGCACCCAGAGAGCCCGCTCCAACCGGCTTCCGCTCGTTCCCACCCCCGTTTCCACTCTTTGCCATCCAGCGCCATCCTCTCCCACTCCCTCCCACTCGCTAACCCCGGAGCCAGTGGCCCCCAGGCCCGCCCAAACCCTCCCAAACGCCCTCCAACCCTGGGTCGTAATTTCCACCCTCCCGAGTCTGGACAAGCATTGAAGCGTCGGCGAACCCCCCGAATTCCTCGGCCAGGACCAGGCACCCACTGCCACGGTCCGAGCGGGACCGGCAGTGTGCAGATGAGACACGAGACTCGAGAGAACAAACAAAAAAAGAGACAGACATGGCTTTGTCTGGGGACTGGGGTTCTTGCCGTGGGCCGTGGACCGGGGACAGGAGGGGCTAAGTTACCGAATGCGATGTGGACGGGGGGGAAGGAAGCAATGGTTTTGGCTTGGTCTTTGGTCAGAGCGAGAGCGCACAACATCCGCGTTACCTAACGGTAACTTGACCCTAACAGCCCGGCTGGTACTCCGTATTGTCGTTAACTGTTCACTCATGTTAAAACTTGACTGACCTCTGGAACCCGAACCAGACTTGAAACCCTCAGTTTCGTGCCGAAAGCTTCCAGGATGTTGCATTTGCATTTTGCATCCGCACATCAATGGCCCGTTACGCACCGTTGGTCCATGGTTGCAGCAGGAGCGGGAAGGGACTCAGTGGCCGGGAGATGAATGGTGGGTTGGGGAACGGAGCGAGGGGCAGCCCGACAAGGGCCCTGACAGCTGCCCGCTGGGTCCCTCGTCGGGTTCCCCGCCAGATTGTGGGATTCCAGCGAATCAGAGCCTGTGGATTGCATTGATGCGCCCCACACCGCCCGAGCGCTGCTGCTGCAAGGCCCGGGCAGGTTCCCATTCGGGCTGGTCCAATTCTCGGCAGACAGGAGAGACAGGGCAGTCTTCGGTTCTCGCACAATTGCGGTTAGGATGACCCGCATAGAATTTTCTCCCCAGCAGCGAAGAAGAGTCATCCCCTTTTTGCAGACCACTCGGCACCACCAGACAGACACCACCAACGCACAGACTCCGAAATGGTCAGCGTCAAGGCGAAATGATCGCCTGGTCGGGACTCGGCCGTCGGGAGATGCCTCTTGACTCTTCCCATTGACGTCGTCGCCATGGCTCCCACTCCCACGCAACGCACCGTCATGTTCGGCAGCAGCCGAACTTGTCTGCTCCACCGCATCTGGCCGGGAAGCTTGCCGATCGGGTCTTTTTCTCCTTTTCTCCTTTTCCTCTCTTTTTTTTCTTTTTTTTTTCCATTTTTATTTTCTTTCTCTCTCCTCCCTCCCCCCCCCCCCACTTCTCTGTTTGGCCATCTTTCCATTCCAGGACGGACATTGCAGCCCAGCGGGTCCAGCTGAGGCCGGCAGCCGACAGATGCCAAGCAGGTGCCACGCAGATGCCACATGTCAAAAGGCAATCAGCTTCGTGTTGCACCCCCTTTTTCTGCGGCTCTCCTGTCAGCAGCAATCAGCATTTTCTGGTCCTCGCTCGGGCTGTGCCGCTGAGGAACTCGTGCTCGGCGTCGGTTTCAGATGATGCCACGGACCCTGCAGGGTCGCCTGCAGAAAGACCCTGAAGCTGAAGAACGACCAACATTACATAACCAGCCGAACCTCTCCCTTTTTCTTCTTTTTTCCCCTCTTTTTCTGACATTTGGCGCATGAACCATTTCCTGAAACATGTTCATGATGAGGCGTCAGACCAACAAGGGAGTTTCCCATGCCAGCCTCATGTCGGCCGCGATCTGATCTCGGATCCACGCGTTGTTCAGCATTCCAGACTTGGGTTGGCGAACGGGCACCCTGGCTCCATCAGCCAGATACCATGGCGGCACCGAGACAACTCAAAGAGATAACATTACCTCGTTCGCTGCACTGCACTGGGAATTCTCACTGCTGGACCATCATCTCGCATCCTGAAAGCGGAATCCGGATGTTAGCCACTGCTTGTCTTGGGTCTCGTGCATCGAGTCATGAACGAGCCGACACCAAGCAGTCGTGGCTGAGTCGCCCCATTTCCAGACGATGCGTCCATCTCTTGCCAACATCTGCCTTCTTTCCAGATCCAGATACGAGCTGGAATCCACAGTGAAACCAGAAATAGCAGCGCCGAAGCACGCACCAGGCGACAGGCATTGTCCATGTGGATCTTTGGGCGATTTGGGCGATTTGGGCGGCTTGGGCGGAACTTGGGCCTGGCTGACTCAGGTCCCATCAGGCCATCCTCGGGCGTTGGTTGAGCAGAGGGTTCGACTTGGGCATCAGAAATTGCAGTGATGAACCTTCAGCACCAGAGCACCCAACTGGCGGCATGGCTTGAGGCGTTGATCCTGAGCGTGGACGTGGACGTCACCGTTATTACCCCTGGTTCGGCTTCTCCCACCGATCGCGTCCAGCCATGCGGCCATCCGATCCAGGCGGGCGGGTACCGCTACCAGGGCCGGACCACCAGAACAGTGGAGTTGTCTGGCTTTTCCTCTCGTGATGATCAGTGGGGTCCCTCAGTGCTTGACGCCGGCCTACCGGGATGCTAGCCTCGTATCGTTCTTGGTGCCCAGGCGCTTTATAAACTCGAGTCAGCCTTCTTTCCATTCTTTCCATCTTGGCCTTGTCACCGACCACATTCGTTTCTCGTCGCTCGCTCAACGTCAACAAACGCACCTCGCTCGTTTACTCGAAATACGCTTCCTATTTCCAACCTACAAACCGAACAACCAAGAAAGTCACCCCCGACAAAACAAAAAATAACCGTCAAAATGCGCACTCAAATCGCCGCTGCTCTCCTGGCCCTGGCCGCCCCCCTCCACGCCATCAAGGTTACCTCGCCGGCCAAGAACGACGTCGTCGACCCGGCTGCCGGCGTGACTGTCAAGTGGACGACCGTCAACACCGACCCGTCGAACGCCCACCTCGTGCTCGTCAACATGGCCAGCGGCCACACCCCCTACAAGAAGGACCTCGGCGAGGTCGACCTCAAGGCCGGCAGCATCGTCATCACCCAGAAGGACGTGCCCGATGACGAGGCCTTCCAGTTCAACTTTGAGAGCGTCGACCCGCTGAACACGGGCATCCTCGCCCAGTCGGAGCAGTTCGAGGTCAAGGCCGGCGAGAAGAAGGAGGACGACAAGACCTCGTCCTCGGCCTCCTCCACCGGCGCCGCCACCAAGACCTCGTCCGGCACCACTGCCGCTACCGACGCCACCAAGACCGACAACACCTCCGCGTCCGCCACCACCCTGACCACCCTCTCGGGCACCGCCTCCGGCACCGCCTCCACCAAGCCCACCGGCACCGGCGCCGCCAAGAGCTCGTCCAGCACCGGCGCCGCTGTCCCGACTGCCATGGCCGTCCAGGGTGGCATGCTCGCCCTCGTTGCTGGTGTCGCTGCCGTTCTTGCCTAAATCAAGGCTCTTGAATAAGGGGCTTGTGAGGGAAGGGGGGTGGAAGAACCACGAGGGTGCATACATCACATACACACGTACATGCAGGGGATGGGATAATGGCCCGTGTTGCTGAGGGGGTGTGGTAGAGTCTCTCTGCATGTGTTTTGTTGTCTTAATTGCTGGGGTTGAAAGAGGGGGGGCTGGGATAGAAGGGATAGAGGAGGAACATTGCGAAAATAGACTTGCCTACCTTACTGATCTAATTTACCAGCCCGCGTTGCTGTTTTGGGGAGTTGATGTACTCTCGCGGTGGCTGTTTTCTTTTATTGAGCTGGGATACATGATCTGCCTTCTTTGACCCGTCCATTATCAGCCCATTGTCGGCGTGGTCTTCAATCCCTCTTGACGACCAACTAACACCTCTCGGCTGGTATTCCACACCTCGTTACGCCCCCTTCTGCAGCGCATACTTCCACACGTCCACCTCGCCCGCCATCAGCCGCAGCAAATACCGCTCCCAATACCCAACCAACGGCTCCTCGGGCAGCGCCAACACCTGCGGCACCCTGCCCTGCCCCTCCCCCTCAGCCTTGCCCGTCCACACCCACCTCCAATGATGATCCTCCCTCCCAACGGGATACATATCCCCAGCCGGATACTCCCCCCCACCAGGGCCGCCAAAACCCAACCCAATCTCCCTCGGCCCGCGCTCCCACACCCTCCCCACCTCCCTCTCCTCCGCCTCCCCCAACCCAACCCCCCTCTCCAACCTCCACCCAGCCCCCCTCAACGCCTCACACCCCCAAACAGCATTATCATCCAACCCCAACCCCCCACACGCAACCCTCACCCGCACACAACTATGCACCCTCTCAGTAGTACCCACCAACGGCTCAGTCGTATCCTCATTCGTCGTCTCGTCGACGCGCAGAACCCTCCCCGGGCGGCGGACTGTCTTTCCGCCGAGGGTTGTCAGTGCGCTGGTGGGGGCGCGGATGGTTCCTAGCGCCCAGGGGCGGGCGCCGGCGTGGAAGAGGGCTTGGGGGGGTGTTGAGTGCGGGGGGTGGTGGGCTGTGCAGGCGCCTGTTGTGCGGAGGGTGCATTCTTCTAGGTCGCGGGTTGGGGATGGGTCTTCTGGTGGGGGGTGGTAGATGGGGGGGAGGGACCAGGGGGGTGGGTTGGTGCTGCTGAAGTTGTTGTTGTTTGGGGTTATTGGGGTGGTTGAGGTGGGGTTGGATGAGGAGGTGCGTTTGCTTGGGCGGAGGATCTTGCTGAGGGAGCGTTTGAGCGAGTCGAGCTTGGGCAGGGCGGGGAGGAGGGATGATGGCCGGTTGGTGCCTGGGGCGTAGGGGAAGGGGTGCGCGGCGGAGAAGCGGAGGCTTTCGTGGAAGGTGGCGGTCAGACGGGTGTAGTTGAACTCGACGCCGAGGGTGGACAGTTGGTCGCACATCCCTGCGTGGTAGGTAGATGTGTTAGTGAGAAAGAGGGGAAAGAAAGAGGGCTCAGGGCACATACAAGCCAGAGTGATGTCGGATGTCTGCTGGTCGTACCAACCGCCGCCCACATTGCCGTGGTTGCCTGGGAACCACACCTGCTTCAAGTTCGTCGGGCTGCCGGGGAGGCGCTCCCACAGCGACGGGCGGAAGGCATAGCGCGGCTCGTCGAGGGCGAGGGCCTGGAAGGCGTTCTCTACCTTGGGGGACACTTGAGTGTTGGTGAATCTCCATGTGCGGTGTGTTAGATGGGTCATCCCGACAAGAGTTCAAGGGGCAAGGGGGCACTTATTGGTCGGCGGATCCGCGCACGCCTATGACGGGGGCTGGGGGAATCCCGAGCGTGCCGACCGTGTCCCACACGGCGAGCGCCTTGATCCTAATCTCGGTCACGCCGTCGTGGTACGTGTCGCGGGTGTACTTGAGCTGTAAGTATGAAAGGAAAATGTAAGCTTTTGCTCATCGTGTGAGAGTGAGGGATGGTGACTGAAGCTCACATCTCTCAGACCCAGCTTGTACTTGAGCATGCGCAGGCGCTCCCACTCGATCTTGGCCTGGCCGTGCGAGTTGTTGTACTCGGGAAGGCCGGGGATCAGGAACCGGGCGGGGTGGTGCTCCTTGCTGCCCATGTTCTCGTAGTCCTCAAAGATGGTGTAGAAGTGGTCCAAGCCCTCGGGGGTCAGGAGGCCCACCGAGGCGATCATGTCGGCGACGGAGCGGGCCGTGAAAGCGCCGCGGGAGAAGCCCACCAGCACGATATCGTCTCCGTCAACGTAGTTGGTGCAGATGAAGTTGTACACTTCGCGGATATCCTGCATGGCGAGTCAGGACATGCTGATGAATATGAATAGGGGTAAGTGGTAAGGGAAAAGGGGAAGGGGAAAGCGGGGAACAAGCCTACCCGATCCAGGCCCATCCCAAATGCGCCCCCGGTAAAGCGATCGAGGGCATTGGCAGTTCCCACGCCGGGAAAGTAGTTGATGATCTGGTGCGTGCCGTCGCTGCAGGTGCGACAGAAGACACGCGAGATCCGGGTGACGTTGGACGGGGGCTCGTTCCTGGAAAGCAGGTGTAACATGTCAGCGTACAAGTCAAAGTCAAAACCGCGCTGTTGATATTTCACACGCCCAAGGTAGGGAACTGGAGGCAACATACCCTTCAGCGCCCAACGAGTCCATCCAGGTGCCATCACAGCAGATAATGAGCCGCTTGGGCGCACCAATCGGCGCAACATAGGAGGTCTGGGACTCTAGGGGGGTCGCCATGGCCGCCCGATGCAGAGTAGACCTTGCAGACAAGGAAGTACACTACGTCGTGAGAGACTCTGGAGACTTGGGGGGGGAGAAGGAGAAAAGAAATCACGAGAGGAAAAGACAGGTGGTTTTGAGCTTTCAATCTTCTTGTTGTCTTGTTGGCAGCCCAGCCCAGCCCCTCATGACCGCCCTTCTGCAGGTGGTCAGCGCCAAACTCGGTGCCAATACCGCACTGCACCCACCACACCAGTTCGGGTGTCGGCCGCGGGGCTGAGGTTTAGGGCTGGAGCTTGGAAGGGATCAACGGCGCATGGCGCTAGGGGAGGATTGGGCCTAATCGACCAGCTTCAGCTCTTGGCGAGTCCAGCCCAGGGGCGCCCAAGGGAGCCCAACAAGACGACATCGCTCGTTCGCGGAGGTGCAGACAGCCAGCCCCAGCCAGGGGAAGAGCCATCCGTGGCTGGTAATCTGCACTTTCTCCAGCTGTCTGTCCTCAACTGCCAAAAAGCCAAAATATCACCAAAGATATGTGATTGCGTTGGCCAGTAAGATGATTAAGACCAGATGCCACCAGGGTTGCATTGCATTGCATTGCATTGCAGATCGGGTCTGTCTCTGCTCGGGTCGCATCTCGTTGGACCGAGGCGTGACCAGGTCAGCAAGATGATGCCAGGATGACATGAGACATTGCTTTGGTGCTGACATGCGCATGTGGTCCAGCCTGCACTTGGAGAAGCATGCAAGACAAAAACAATCACCAGCCCCCTAGATACCCCCTAAACATCAGCAGCCCCGCGGGCAAACAAAGCCAGTCTTCAACATCCGCCGTGACCCCGGGTGCTGCCACGCCGGAAGACCTAGACGAGGGCAGCTTTTTGGTCATGCACTGCTATGGTCCATACTCTATTGGCAACCATAGGCATCCGAGGTCCTTCATGCGGAACATGCTGGTGTTGATGCTGGGGCTTATGCCCGTCCTTGATCGTGTTGAGGACTGTATGATGATATGTATGATATGTATCTAACGTTGGAAATGAGCGAAAGAAAGACAAACATGTTGTTGGTCGAGATGGCTGCCCATCCGACCTCAGTACCCGGGCTCCGGGTGAGGAGTATGAATCCGAGCACTTAATCACACCCGTGCCCGGTTGACTGGATCGGCCGTCAACGCCCGCAGCATTACCACCATTTTGCCGTTTCCGTAAGCCGCATTGACGCCACCCACACAAGTGAACCCCCAACACTTGTTGCTAGAATAGCAATTTGGGTTGTTGGTGACCCAAAAATCCCACAAGCCACATTGCGGCAATCGCTCAAGACGGATGGCTGGCAGACGCCGGGGGGGACCCAGCCGGAAATGGTGGCCCCCGTGGAGCCGGATTTCATGCATTCAACGAAGAACGGCAAGCCCGTCGTCGCCACACACTTGGTGGTGCCAAGATTGTTGAGGTACAAGATGCACCAGGCGGCGCAGGACGCTTCGGCTGGCATAATATCGGGAATGCAAAGAGGAGAAAATCGCTTGCTCAGCAACGGGGACTCAGCCCTCGAGATGGCGCGAAATTTGAGGTGTGTTCCGGGGTTGGCAATCTCCTCAACATGGCCGAGGGAGGTTGGCTCTCCGAGTTTCCCTCCACACCAGAACAGCATCCACATGTTCGTGATGCACGAGAGGGCGGGACACTGGCAGCCAAAGAACCCGCGCGTTTCGAGCTTGCGCCTGAAGCATCTCGAGCAGAGTACCTTAGGTAGGTAGCCGTAGGGGAGGAGGACGGCCCGGCACGTCCTGTCGGGGCGGAGCGCGTTGGCATCGTTGCTACGCCACCCTGTTTGGGCTGCGTCTTGGGCCCGAAGCCGTTGTGTCCTGTCGTTTAGGTAGGTACGGTAGTTTCGAGGGTCGAGTCAGCAAGGACCGGTTTCTGCCAGCCTGAGAGCAGCTCCTCCGGCGGGACGTGCAAGTGAAAGTGAATGTGAAAATATAAATCAATCACACCCACCACTCAACTTCCCCCCATTCCACGCCACGCCCCGTCTCCGGCTCCTCTCCAACCCAGTCCCTCCTCCCAGAAGCAGTAGCATAAACAGTAGACTCCCCGTCACCACCACAACAATGATCACCCTCCTCCCCAGACGGTCCCTCCGACAGCAACAGGCTACTGTGCGGGGTCACGCGGATGGCCAGCTCGGTCCGCACGCCGAGCACACGCCCACAGGAGGCAGTCCCCCTTGAGCTCGAGTTAGAGCCGGATCCGCTCCTACACTCCCCCCCTGCGGGAAGGGGATATCGGGATGGTGGCCGGGGGTTTTGAGTGTATTCGGGGTAATTAGAGGGTTGACCATGGTGCGTGGTAGTATTGCAGGCACTGTTGGGTTGGTCGGGGGTGTGGTGTGTGGGTGTGGGTGCTGATGTATTATTATTGCTGAACAAAAAAGGAGGTTTCCGGGGTGTGTTTTGGGTTTGAGTGTTCGGGATCCGAAGCCACAGAGCGTCGAGGGGAGCAGCTTCCTGCCTTTACTCACTCCGGCTACTGGCTCGACCTGGAACGCGACAACTCGAATGCCCGAGACAGCAGCACTGGTCAGGCCAGAGAGGCAGGCGCGTGGAAGAACACGCTCCTCAGGAGCCCCTTGTCGCGACAACGCAACGGGACATGACATCGAAGACACCCGATATCCCCTGAAAATATTTGCAGCGTTGAAAACAAACAAACTAGACCGTCGGCGTGTCATTAATTAAGATGGCGATGGGTTTGATTTTGTCTTCTCTGTGTCAGGTTGTCAAGGGACGGTAGCTGCGAAGACAAGAAACGACAACTCCTGAACAACAAGAAGGACAAACAGCTGTCGTTGTTGTAGTTACCTTACTAATATCTATATGTCGGTAGGTAAGGATACTGGAGGGCGCTTAATACCGAGTGCGTGCTCAACCCACAGAGCGAGGAACCATTCACCGCCTTCCTTTTGGGCATAATTAATGCATAGCGGTTACGCGCCCACCATGAGCTACTGTAGTATTAAGCGAGTTTCAGCCATCCAGGTTTCGTGCAGATGCAGGGGGCCTCATCCTACGGGGACATTCTCAAATTCCGAGAGGCACAGCAACCGACCAAGACCAGGGGGTTCGCCTGGGCGCCTAGGCGGCGTATTTCCTCCTGTGCCGCGCCGCATCACAACTTCACAAGACTCAGAACCCGACCAGGAGCTGAACAGTTGAACGCACGATGGAGGCCGACGCTCAACAACGACAAGCCGGTGCCTACCCCTTGCACTGGGGCGACCAGGTGCAGCCGACAAAGCTCGAGACCGACACGATGGGGTCCAAGTCTGGCGCGCTGTGGACAGAGGATGCCGTCCACAGCGCCGTCCAGAGCGACGGGAACCCCGCAGATGTGCCGTCGAACTCTCCGCCACCGAACTCACCAGCAGGGTGGCGCTGGGAGCTGCTCGCGCTCACATTCAGCATCGGGTGCATGGCCAGCATCGTCGCCATCCTCTTCACGTTCCAAGACCGGCCGCAAACGGAATGGCACGGCGGGTGGCTCACCATCACGGCCACCATCGCCATCTTCTCGACGGCCGCCAACTTGTCCGCCGCCCTCGCCGTCGGCGCATGCGTCAGCCAGGCCAAGTGGCTGCACTTCCGCAAGTCACCGCACAGACTGGCCGATCTGGATCTGGTCGACGAAGCGAGCCGAGGGCCGCTGGGGTCGCTTCGTCTCCTGGCCACGCGGCCGAGCGGACTGGCGAGCATCGGTGCCATTGTCACTCTGCTGGCGTTGGGTGTATGTTGTCTCTAGATTCAAGTTGTTTAGGAGATTCACAGCTGACATGGTTGGTAACTAGTTCGACGTCTTCATTCAGCAGATGGTCTCCTTCGAGCCGCGCGATGTTGCCCAGGACGATGGTAACGCCCGGCTCGGGCTGGCCCACGCCTACGACAGCGGTGCCAAGCCAGTTGCTGCTAAAGGCGACCCTCTTCTCAATATCGCACGTGAGTCTGAGGGTGTTTACCCGGGAAGATTCCTGCCGTTGCTGATGATACTTGGCCTGCAGCTTCCACCATGGACTTGTCGATGCAGGGCGCCGTGTTCCGGGGCCTGTACAACCTTGGATCGCCCACCGTGTTCAACTGCACCTCCAAGTGCGAGTGGAACAGCACCTACTACTCGCTCGGCTTTACCAGCACCTGCGCCGACGTGACCGAGGCGACCCTCCGCCTCTATCCCAATGCGTCCGAGGTATGGAACGCTACCTCGTTCCCGAAGAAAGAGGACATGGTCCTCACTACTCCGCGCGGTATTTCACTGGCCGCCCCATATAGCAGGACGTCCTGGCAAACAGTCGTCAGCGTCAATGCCATCAGCCTCTCGAGTGACAGCGCCAGGCAAATGGTCAACGGAACTGGGATTCTGCCTCCCGAATTCGTCAGCGTCGGTGTGTTCAGAGCGGCCCTCAATACCACCGACTATTACTTCACCCCCGAAAACATGACAATCTTCGAGTGCGACATCGCGCTGGCGGCCTACAGGTATTCGAACTTGTCGTCCTCGGGCCAGAACCTGACCGCCCACTGGGAAACCATCCCTCTCGATGATGGTGTCGTAATCCTGAATGAAGACTCTCAGAGCGCTGGGCATGTAACCTTCAACCAAACTGGACTTCCCCTGTTGACGGTTTCGGGCTCGGACATCGCGGCCCTCCAGCTGTTCTTCACGTCAGGCCGCTTTAACGGCACCATCTTCGAAGGGGTCGGTGAATCCCCCCTATCCCAGGGCATGGGCGACTCGTTTCGGTCCGGCGACATCTCCCAAACGATGCGTGCCATGACCGAGAGCATGACGGACCAGCTGCGCTCGACATTCAACGTCACGGCCATTGGGCAGAGCCTCAACCCCATCGTGTTTATCGAGGTCAAGTGGGCGTGGATTACCCTCCCGCTCGTCGTACAGATCAGTGCCATCGCCTTCACGGCCACCATCATGATCCTGAGCGCACGAACGACGGGCTTGCCGCTCTGGAAGTCGTCTACCGTGGCGCTGCTGACTTATGATGTGCGGTTCCGCGACGGCGAGCACGGGGGTGGCGTGGGCAAGCTGGGGACGGGGATCCGGAGCAGGGAAGAGTTGGCCGCTCTTGCTGCTTCGTGGAGGGCCAAGTTGGAGCTGCCCGAGCCGAAGTGAGAATAGAGTCGGGTTGGTGGCGGCCACTGATAAATGCATGTCCGGTTTGGTTTAGAGGCGTTTGGTTGAAGGTTGGAGGTGCAGCATAAATTCGAAACGGGATTGGAAGTTGACAATTGAAGTTGTGGTTTTGTTGTTTCTGAGCCCCCCTTTTCCGACTCTTGCTATTGCCCCTCGCTTGCCCCCTCCGCCTCCTTCGCCAGCAGCTTGCCCGCCCGATCCGCCGCAATGTCGCACATGGCCTGTCCCAAGGAACCATCAAGTCAGCACAACCGTATAAAGGGAATAAAAAGAAAGAAAAAAAGACGAACCTCGACAACCCTCACAACCTCCCCCTCGAACGTCACCACCCCCTCCCCCTCAATCCTCCCCCTCATATCCGCCATGATCTCCCCCCTCCCCCTGCCATTCACCCACACAACATACCTCAGCCCCGGAAACCGCTCCTCATACCGCCGATTCAGCTCCGCCAGCGCCTCCGCCTCCTTCTCCTTTTCCTCGTCCACGCCACCACCCGCCGTCCCCGCCTGCAAATGCCTCTGCTCCTGCGCGCTGAACCCGCTCAGCACAACCTCCTTCCTGCGCTCGCCCAGCCGCGGGTGGCTGCCCAGGATCGAGAGGAGGAGGGTTTGTTTCTCCTTTTTGTCGTTGCCGTCATTTCCGCTTTCCGTTTCCAATGTAGCGGCAGCAGTAGAAGTTGAAGTAGAAGTAGACGCAGACGCCAGCCCAAGCAACTGGCTTCTCAGAGCGTTGATCAAAGCCAGGTAGGAAGGAAATGTGGTGGCGCGGAGGGTTGGTAGCGCCACTGCGTGCAGGGCCGGGGAGGGCTCGAAGAGCAGGTCGAGCGTTGTTGTGAGTGTGCTGTCTGGGAGGGTGGGGAGGGTGGAGATGGGTGGGAGGGAGGGGGTGGCCATTGTTGTTCTTGTTTGTTGCTCTTGTGTTTGTTGCGGTGAGGGGTTGTTCAGGGGCTCCTGTTTGTTGGTTTGGTGTTGGCTTGGTTGTCCCAGCTCAGGGCGGATCAGTTATGACGTTGGAGATGTATGTCTCGAAGTGGTGTTGACTCTGACGCGGGTTGGGGTGAGTCTGGCTTGGAGTAAGACACCACAAGTCGGAGGGATAAAAGACAGCTTCCCGACAAAAAAAAACGAGAGAGAGTACACTAAGTCTCGGCAATTGCAAAACAAAAAGAGTAAAAGGATGGAAACCCAAACTCCAGACCGGATGACGGTCGTCTTATCTAAGACCTGCAAGATAGCCCGCCCTCGTGGGGCCCGGCGGCGGGCAGTGCGCAGTGTGGGGTGCATATGCAGCCATACGGGACCCTCCGGAGCTGGATGCCGGGCTGACCCCTGACTGTGACTTCAGACGACTCTCTGCTGATATGAACTTTACTTGAACCGCACACAACAGAACAGAACAGGGGCCCATTGGACATGTCTTTCTCTTGATGACACTGGCAGAGCAAGTCCAACTATCTCCCTCCCCTTGACCGCGCCGAATTGTTACTTGACAAAACAAAAAACGACGATGCACAAAACACCCCACCAGCCGAGTCTCCACATCTCCGGTTCGGCGTCCGCCGTGCCCGGCGAGCTCCGGGGAACCACAGAGCGGCAGGCTGCGCAGGCCTCCTTACCACACACGCCGCAAGACACAGACACTCAACATACAAACACCAAACATGCAAATCCCTTTCCATCGCGTGTATCAACAACAACAACAACAACAACAACGCCAGTTTTGGTCATCTCTCTCTGACTTGACTCACTCACTCGACATATGCACACACACCCACACAGCACTCGCGGCACACACGATGCTCCCCGATCCATGCCCGAATGGGGCACACTGTCTTGTTGACACGCCACACGCGATGCTCCCCAGTTCAGTCCAGCCCGGCCCAGTCCCGAATTGGACAGACACAATGCCATGCTGCCGCCTCAACAGTCCCCAAACCAAAACCAAAAACGCAAAATTCGAGTATGCCTCGCCCGCCATGCCAGTCCAGAAAAAGAACCCCCAAAAAGCAAGAAACCGCCAATCCAACCAACATATGCGTAAAGAACTTGCCCCATCCAGAAACCAGTGATGCCGCCCCAGACCACACCCCACCCCAGCCCATTGCGAATGGTTGTTGTTCGTTCATATGTGCAGTGTCCGTAAAACGCCCGGCCGCCCAAGATCCCCAGAAACAGAAACCGCCAGAGGAAAAAGACCAAACCACACATCAGAACCTGACCCCCCAAGGAATGCCATCCACCTCGTCCATATAATCCTCAAAACATTCTCCGTCCCCCCCTCCGCCATTATTATTCCCCCCCTCCTCATCCTCGTCGTTCCCACCCCCACCACCAAAAATAACACTAAAGTCCGCATACACCCCCCCGCCATCTGCATCATCCCCCTCATCATCATCATCGGCATACCGACTCTCGTGCTCCGAGGTGGGAAACGCCATGCTGCTCCCGTCATCGACATCCAGATCCTCGATGTCGATGTCCTCCAGCAGCGGCACGAGCGGGCGCGTGACGCGCAGTTCGGGGGACCGTAGCGGGCGGAGCTGCGGGCTGGGGATGCGCAGCACCGTTGTTGTCGTTGTCGTCGTCGTCGTCGTCGTCGTGCCTGCCGGGACTGGGGCGGGCGAGCACGTCGTTGCTTGTGGACCACCGGCCGCAGTCCCGCGAAAGCCCGGTGATGTTGGTGGCTGCATGTGAGCCACCCCTGGACGGGGCTGCAGCGGGGGGCCGGGTGTTTGCGCTGGGCCGTGGAGGCCGCGTGGGAGAGGGGTTGGTGGTGCCTGACTTTGGTTGGGGTTTGGGGTGGTGGAGAAGCGCCCGGGTATAGATGGAGGTGTTGCTGCGCCTTGAGATTGCTGGGATACGGCTGCTTTTGCTGCGAGGTCGGGAACCGGAAAGGCCCCCCGCTCCGCCGCCTCGGCGCAGACCCGGCTCCGCAGGCTGTTGATCACCGCTGCCCGGCGAAGCCAGGTCGACGGGCTTGGTTGCTGCGGCGGCGGCGGCGGCTGCTGTGTTGTGACTGCGCTGTTGAGGCGGCGGGCCGACATGATGGCGGCCAGCTTGAGGAAGCGCTTGTCACCTGTGGCCACGGACTCCCGGTTAAGGATGTGGGTGGCAGGGAGGGAGAAGGGCTGCGAGAGGCGCGAGGTGATGAGGTGCCGTAGTAGGCGGCGCTTCTTGCAACCCAGGGCCGCCGTGTTGTGGCCGTCGACATCTGTGTCTGGCCGGCGGCGTTTGAGACATGGCCTGGGCGGTGGAGGCGGTGTTCTAAGCGGGAACGAGAGCAGTGCCTTGGTCGAGGGGGCGATCTGAGCGAAGGCCAGAGAGGGGTGTAGCCATGTCGGGAAGAGAGAATGGACTGCCTTGTTTGTAGCTGTGTCCGTAGAAGTGGATATTGCGGGCGAGGGCGGCCTCGATGGGCCTTGGGCCGTGGTCTTGGGCACCTTGGATACCGAGAGGGTCACCTCGGGGCGGGCGGGGGCGTGGCAGTCGGCCGCCCTGCTCGCTTTCGAGATTTCCAACAGCCGGTCACTCAAACCTGGAATGGCTGCCGTCTGCAAGAGTGCGGCTTCGAGCTCGGCGCGCTGGTCCTGCTGGAGTCGAACGTCCCCAAAGTGCCATGGCCCGAACTGTTCGAAGCTCTGGCTGATGGTCTCGAGCTGGACCTCCATGCCGGCCATCTCCTTCCTTCCCCCCAACAACACGAAAGGAAGCGCCGACCCGAGTCCTCCTTGATACCAGCAGTTGCCGTGGGTGGTCGAGCTTGCAGTGGATGTTCAGCCAGCTGTGGGTGTCATGAAACCCACGCAGCGGGTAAAAGATGTTAGTGTGCTGAGGAAGAGGGGAAACCCAGGGGCGGCTCCTCAGCACATCGGGGGCCGGGGTGTGAAGCGTGCCGAAGTCGGGTCCTCTGGGCAAGCGGTGCGGAGAAGGCCTCAGCGGGCGCAACGTGTGTGACGAGAAGCGAAGCGTGGTATCCCGGAACGTTAACGTTGCTCTCCAAGAGCTGTGGAAGAGACACAGAGAGAGTTCCTCGGGGCGTGGAGAGAGGCTTGATACCCCCGTCTCAGGATGGGCAGTGGACGCGGGGGTTCCCAAGCAACCGGGAGTGGGAAACGTGGAGAGAAGAGGCAAGCAGAGCGGGATGAGAAATGGGGCGCGTGGTGTCAGCCCAGCATGCACCATGTATATATTGGGGCGCTGGGGGGGAAGGGGGCATCGGGATCCAGCTGGTCGGTGTCGAGTGGAGAGGACGGCGATCTCTCGTTCCACGGTGCGGAACCTGGGGTGATGGTCCCCTCAGAGCAACGAGCGGAGCGCTAGCTGGAAAGCTGGCCCAGGGCAGCCCCAGTCAGAGACGAGGTTGCATGGCATCGAGTCCCAATGAAGAAATTTCTGGGGTGGAGGTGGGCACTTGGTCGAGCTAGGGGTGGGAACTGCCGCTGACTGGCTGCGGGGGGTTTGTGGCGCCAGAGGATGGACACGGGGTGACGGGGGACAGCGAAACAACGTGAACGAGGGCTCGACGGTGAGGGCTGGCAGAAGCTTGTTCAAGAGTTCAGGTCGGACGGCAGGTTCCAGACCGGAAGAGGAGGAGGAGGAGGAGCATCGGGTGAGGTGACACAAACCACAAACGAGAGCGAGAGAAGAAAAGGGAACCTGGAAGTGGAAGTGGAAGTGGAAGTGGAAGTGGAAGGGGCCGAAGTGCGGAGCCGAGGGCCAGGCGGGCAGTTGCACTGCAGCGGTTGCAGGTTGTCCTGAGCCTCCGCAGAGAGAATGTGTGGGGATGGTGTAACTGTTTTGCTGCCTTGTGTTGCGTTGTGCTGTGTTGTGCTGGGGTGTGTGTTGTGCGTTGTGCGTCGTGCGTTGTGTGTCGGGGTTGAGAATTCTGCAACTTCCTTCCTGTTGGGGGCATCAGTCGGCTTGACGAGACAGGAAAGAGACAATGAAGAAGGCGCCGCCCGCCAGTGTCTCGTGCGTCGGTGCCCGGTTCAAACTCCAAGCTGTGTCTCCTGTGTCTCCTGACCAGTGGCAAATCAAAAAAGCCGCTGATGAAGGACGAACAGGCATGGAAAACCCTCCGGGTCCCCTGTCCAAAACCGCTACCGACAGCGAAACGGTGCCGCAGCCAGTCGTGGAATTTCCGTGGCGTAATGTTAACAGAAGGGGAGACCAATTCATTGCTTTTGCTGAGAAACAGCGCCTTCCAGGTTTCTGTGTGCTGGGCATGGATGTTGAGTTGAGTGCAAGCGACGAGGGAAAGACCCAGATCCCTGCACGAAGGGCCCTGGTCCCCGTCCCGCAAAAAACGCCCCTTACCTGCAACCTCCCTGACTGGCCCCTGCACTGTGCTGAAATTGGCACATTTGCAGACGCAACATCTGGCCTGCTCCTTTTTGCTTTTTCAGCTCAGCGTCCCCAGAAAAAAAAATATCTCGTGTCGGTCATTCCCTGGGGCTTGGGGAATCCTTCACACACACGTGGACGACCAGCCGTCCCTCGCCCCCTGGTCTGGGATCGGATCGAGTACGCTTTTGGCTGAAGGGAGGCTGGCTGTTTGCCTGGTCGAGTCCGGCCGGAGTCAAGGTTGAGCTGTCTCTGGGACTCAAAAAAACAAGCTCCCCGCAACTGGCAAGGAACCGGAGCTTGGGCCCCATGCCCCCGATTCCCGGCTGAAAGTTTGCGGGGAAGATGCAAGCATTGCAACCTGGACGGCCCACACGCGAGCCCTTCGCGGAGCTGGGCCGAAGCTTGGGCCACCTGGATTCCCCTCCAAATCCCAATTCCCAAATTGCCCATGGTCATCAATCTTGCATTCATCCATCCACGGATGATTCATGGTGGGAGGGGAAAATAAGTTGGGCAGGAAAAGGAAAACTGCTCTCTGGCAACCGAGGGACAATTGGGATGACACGACAGGCAACTTGGCAATGCTCCCAATAACGTTACCTTAACCATGTGCGCTGATTTTGGGACTCTCAGAGAGACGAGTGGTGGCACGCACTCGGCAAACCGGACCACTCAGGCTCGACCTCATTTGCTGCCTCGAGGTCACGCGGCGAAGAGCACCCAGTCAGCATGGGTCGCCACGCGGGCAGCTTGCGCAGCCCATTGCCCAAACCGAGCAACTGCAGAATGAAGGAAGCCGTTCATCAGTCTCTTTTGCGGCAATTACAACATCCGACTTGTTTCGGGCGGCTCCCGGAGACGTTGCAACGCACTTGTGGAAGAGACAATGAAACAGCTTCATTTTGTTCATTCGAGGACGGAGCACCGCGGTATTTGTTTGGACTTGACTTGCAGTTCATGTGCAGAGAGAGCCCGAGGTTGGCCCTTGTGTTTCAGGTTCAATTCTTGCTTCTTCCATTTCTGACATCTCCGCTCGCTTGCAACGAAGAGACCATGCAATGCACACCCAACTACGGAGTATTCTGTACTTTGTACATGTACATACACAGGATGCAGTCACAAGACGCTTCTTCAGGACTTTTCCTGCTCTTCTTCATCACGCCATCCACCGAGTCCATTTCTCACCAGACGCAATGCGGAGTTAAGAGGGGAGTTAACAGAACCGGGAGTCGGCGACTCGGGCGGAAGCTGCCGGGGAGGGGTGGCATAATTAAGGTTAGTATTGCAACAAACCACCTTGAACCCCGAGTCTTCTATGCTGGGAGAGTTGCACATAGTGTACAAAGTACGTGTGTTCGGAGCAGTTACCGGAGTAATACGGAGACACAAAGACGATCGACCAGGAACCAGCTTCTTGCGCGGCCTTCATCATTGAAGCCAAGAATAGCACAGCAACGGGGGTGGTCAGTGGTCAGTGACCGGAGAACTGGACCCAGAGAAGTGGATCTCATCATCGGTTGTTGACCCTGGTTCGACTTTTAATTACCGGGACTGACGACACCCACCCTTCTGAGACGATGAGTCTCGAGACCATGAAACCCAGAGGTGCTTCCAATGGCTCCCCTACTAGTACACCCATCTCTGCCCATAAAAGTTCCATGTCTGCTCAGAACTAAGGGCAAGTCACTTGACTTGATACATGCATACGGTAGCTTGTGCTCTAACGTTACTTGGCTGATCCATCCAGCAGCCGCAACGCCTCTTCGGCCGAGATGCGGTCTTGGGGCCGGAACCGCATCAGCCCCCGCATGATGGGGAGAAGGGGCTGCAAGCTTTGTCCCTTCACGTGCATCCCGAATGCCTCCTCCAGCTTGGAACGTCCCGTCATTCGCTCTAATTATTATGATAGATGCATGTTAATACTGGCACCTCCCACATAAACCACATGAAGGGAAAATCTTTACACTGTAATACATACCTGGGATGTCTTCATGTTTCCTCCCAGCCTCCTGCTTCATCTCCGCCCACTTTGGTCGCCACTCGTTTGGTAAATCCTCGACAAAATGAATCATTTGTGCCACCAGATAGTCCACGTCCCAAAGCCACTGGAAGGGCCGCTTACCCACCACCAGGGTGTATATCTGGTGGTATCGCAACGCCCGCTGGCCCGCGATCAGCCAGCTGACTGACTGTAACCCTAACCCCGCCCCACTCCCGCATGCGGAATCACCAGATATCCATGCGCAGCCCCCGCGGGCCCGATATGGTTATTTAGTAATATCCACATCCCTCGCTGATCGGTGGATTCCTAGCCCTCTGATTGGTCTATTAGGAGCCTCGATGAGGGTGTTCAACATCGTTCGATAGCCCCTGAATACGGTATATTACTTGCTATCTCTCTTCTAAATCTTCTATATATATGCAAAATGGCCCGCCAAGCACTCTACAAGTTATCAGCTACACTAGCGGCAACGACTATAGCGTCGTCCATTATAGTAGCTAATAGGCCCTTGGAACTAGAAGAACCTAGCTAGCCTAGCCCTAGCTATATAGCCCTAGCGCTAACGCGCTAGGGCAGCGCTATAGCGTTTAGCTAGAACTAGAACTAGAACTAGAATATTAACAACAACGCTAAGTTGGAAGACAACCTCTACTATATCTATACTACTATTTACGCTAAGTGGCTGATGACGATAAAACGGACCTACCTACTAAAGTAGGTAGAGTTCTAGAGCTTCTACTAGGCCTAGGGCTTCTAAGATAGGGAGATGGTTATAGAGGGCAAGCTCCTTCTATTCCTCGAAAAGGAGGTTGTATATCGCCTGCTCTAGGGCCCAAGCTGGAAGCTGGCGCCTAGTATACTAGCTAATGAAGCCTGCTTATACTAGCAGTCTATCTAGGTATATATTACAGCGATTATAGATCTATAGTAGCAATAATAGAACCTTAGTATAAACAATAACCCCTCGTCCTAGGAGACTATAGCCTAGGAGTATATATAGACCCTACAATAGCAATATATAGTCTAGAGCTAGTTAGTCTATACTAATAAGAGCTAAGATATACTTCTCAATAGCTATTTAGAGCTAGAGCTCTAGAAGATTGCTAAGAAGCTTTAGAGCTAGACTACTAAAAGCCTAGCAACTATCGAACAATACTTCTATATATTAATAGACCTCCTATTTAGCTACTATATACTAGCCTAGAGTAACGACTAGTAGGTAGCTAAGATCTTAGACCTCTTTATATTTAAGTTCCCTAGCAAGGGGCCGACCTAGTATATACCCCTAATCTTTATAACCTAGGGTAGGAAGATAAACTAATATAGCTAGCTAGAGATAGCTAGAGTACTTTAGAGCTAAGACTCTAATATCTACCTTCTTAGTACTCTTGCCTTCTACCTACTCTTTTAGTAGGACCTTTTACTAGAGCTATTCCTAAACTTTAGGAGCCTCTAATATTAGTATAATACCTATCTAATTAAAGCTACTAATACCAATCTATCTACTAGGGTCTTCTATAATATTTAATAGAGCTAGGTTAGCTAGGCTTTTAGCTATATTAGTATAATCTCTATAAAGAAGACCTATATTAGGTAGAGCTCTAGGGTAAAGACTACTAAGTTATAAGGGGTAAGCGAGGTATAAATCTAGTATACTAGATAGTAGAATATAGACTAGATAGTTAGGTATTATCTCAACTCCCTACTCTAGAAGTTTATATAGAGTATTGCTAGCTACCTAGTATAGATAGGGTGTTTCAACCTGCCCTAGGCTATACTACTGCTACTAGTGCTTCTCTTAATAATATAGCTAGAGCTAGATTAGTAGGTTAATAATACTTAGAAGTTAAAAGATCTTGCTAGTACTAGTATAGTTAACCTTCTTATCTATCTCTATAAGATTGTCCTCCAAGATTTAGTATTCTTTATCGACCAATACCCTAGAAGCCTAGTCTAGAACTACCTAGTCTTCCAATATCCTAAATATCAACCCTTTATATACTAGGTACTAGCCTAGGCTAATAGCAATAGCAATAAGGAGCTAGACCGCCTTATACTACTTATATAGGCGCTTCTATAGTTTATAGAGTACTTGTTGATAGCTAAGGTATAGTATATAGTACAACTTGTAGAGGCAATAGCTGCTTTAACTATTAAGATTGCTAGACTAGAAGCTTAGCTTACAAGCGTTTATACTAACTACCTCTAGTAGACTCTCGCCAAGGCTATACTCTAGATCTAGCTACTAGAGGCTAGGCTAGTGCTAGCGCTAGCACTAGTACTAGTACTAGCTATAGTCGCTTTGCTAGACAATGACTTCTATATCCCTAGTGTTGAAGAGACCCTATCTAAATACTGAATGAGCTAGGCTATTAAGACTATTAAAGCCCTCTAGTAGGAGTGGATAACCAGCTTACTACTAGGGCAACTAGCTATCTTAGCGCTAGATATATGTCACGAACCAACCATAAAAAGAGGCCTGGTGGGGCATGCAAGGCGCAGTGTAAGCCAATCAACGAGAACTACGGCTGCAGGCGCCAAGAACGGGTAGCTCAGGGGAGCTGGCTACCCAGGGCGATCAAAGGTAGCAACGGGTAGTTGGCTACCTATAGCGATCGTGGATAGCCAACGGACTAGAGCTACCCAAGTGACAAAGGGTACTTGGATAAAGGAATCATCATATATATAAGCTAGCTAGTTAGTCACCCGTTGATGAGGGAGCTTGGAGCTTCCTCAGCAAAGCAATCAGATTATAGCCTTGATCGTACTACTGAGACTAGTTGCACTGAACTTGTTGTAGACCTTTTAGCTCTATCGAAACATTGTTTGACCTATCAAGCTACCTCCTATCGGACTAAACCCTTTCAGAGTAGTCAGACCGGACATTTCGTCACACATTGCTTTGCTCCCTTCGTTCTGTCATAGTTCAGAATAGGAGGTATCCACTGCTATTGACGACATAGCACCCACGACACCCACCCTAGCACTCGCTACACAGGCAGCCCTGGCTACCACCGCCGCTACCATCGCAGCACAGCAGCAGCAGCTTCAGCAACTCCTAGAGCAGGCCAATACCAGGATTGCCGAGCTTGAGGCCACCTACAAGGCCAAGCTCGAGCTACTAGCCAAGTATAGAGGTAACAAGGACGCCCTCACTAGATTTCTCGTCCAGATATAGGCCTACCTCCTATACTACCCTAAGAAGTTCGCTAACAAGGAATATAAGGTTGCGTTCGCAGCTTCACGTCTCAAAGGGAAGGCCCTCAAGTAGTTCGAACCTACAATAAAAGACTTCCTCAAGAACGGACGAGACGACTAGGAAGACTTCACCACCAAGGTGTTCAACAGCTACACCCAGTTCGAGGTAGAGCTTAGGAAGGTGTTCGGCGATACAGATAAGAAGCTCCACGTATAGGAGCGACTCGCGCACCTAAGGTAGACCAAGTCCACAGCGGTATACACAATAATCTTCCGCCAGGACACACTTAGGGTGGAGTTCAACGAAGAAGGCCTAATACAGCTGTTCTACAAGGGCCTCAAGGAAGAGGTCAAGGACGAGCTATACAAGGTCGACCAACCCAACACGCTTGATGAGTACATCGCCATAGCGATCAGGATCGACGATCGCCTATACTAGCGCAAGCAACAGAAACAAGGCAAAAGGGGACCAACCCCGACCTACAAGCCCAATGACAAGCGAAAGCGCTCAGGATACAGCACCATATAGGGATCCCACTCTAGCGCCATAGATATCGACACCACCTAGAGGGGACCAGGCCTAACAAAGAAGGACAAGTTAGACATCACTTGCTTCAACTATAGTAAGAAGGGACACTTTAAACGGGACTGTCGAAGCCTAAAGAAGGATAGCTGGAGGCTAGTCCCAGGACGTGAGACGGCTGCTATTGGGAAGTCTTACCTAATGAAGGAAGCCGCCACCTACAAGCAATACAACCAGGATAATCTGGACGACGCCATCGACCAGGTCCTCGAGTATAGAGACCCTGGAGAGGACGAAAGCATAGAGGTATTCGTCCGTCGCGAAACTACTGAAGCTATATAGCAGAGTATTGTAGACACTATCTTACAATGGAGCACCCAATGCACGCAGGAGCTTGCAGCCCATATAGAGGCGCACACCTCCACTAGCCTACACCACCTCCACCAAAGAGATGAACGAATAGCCGACGCTACTCGACTTATAGCTAACAGAATGATAGATAGAGAAAGCTAAAACACTAGTAACACCAACAAGCAACTATATCGTGAGGACAAGTCAGTTTGGTAGTACATAGACCTAGACCAACTCAACACGCTACCTAGATAGGCCTAGGACAAGTTCCAGATACTCAACTAGTCGCTAACTAGGTAGAAGATAGAAGTAAAAAGGCTCAAGGAACAAGTCGAAGGGCTCTAGCGCAACAATATAGACCTAGGAGCCAGGTTCGACTATATAGCCAGCGAAGCGTTCAGGCTACAGGAGGAGATCTTCCAGCTCAACGACTCCATCGACCAGCGGTGCGAGCTATGGATAGGCCCACACGACGACCAGGTCAAGGACGTGGACCCCAAGGAACTTAGGAACCTAGAGGACGAATACATCGCAGCTTACAACATAGCAAGGAGGGCAGGCAAGGAGCAGCCCACTTGGGAAGCCTATTGGGGCCGACGACAATTCCTCAATATAGGACTTACAAACAAGGAAATGTACAAGGGATAGTTCAAGGAAGAATTCAGGTTTGAACCAGCGGCCAGGCTTCACCCCAGACGACTGGACCATACAGGCATCGCGTGGTTCCAGTGCGTCACGCACTCGTGCAGGTACCACTTCAAGGAGAAGTTCGAAGCAGACTATTGGCCGATCAGAAAGAAGTTGCAGGATAGGACAACAAAGCCCATCACCTGGACTTTCAATCATAGGGTAGGACACCCTACAGCCTTATAGCACCACTACCATATGGCCAACGGGACTCTGCGTGTATAGCCTAAGCGCGTGTAGCCCAAGGAATACGAGGAAAACGAGACATACACTTACTACCCTAGTGCGGAATGTCTCTAGTATATGGAGAACAAGGTAGGGGACTACTAGAAGAACCTAAATGGTATAAGGAATCCACTTCAGGGACCCAATAGGGGAACTAGGGTTACGAAGAGGCGACGAAGCTATCGGAATTCGGACTCTACGTAGGAACGAGTGAGCTAAATATAGCTTAAGGAATTCCCGGACATCGACAACAATAACATTAAGGACAACGGAGGGGACGCCTTTCGATAGTACCAGGAGACGTTGGGAAACAGCTCAGGGCCTTCCGCAAGGCCTGAGCAGCACTAACCCCCTTACAGAAACGATAGGCCCGCTAGTACAGGAAGAACTAGGTAAAGCGAAAGGCCTACAACAACCTCCTAGTAGACCTACGAGAGGCCACTGACACGGCCAACAAAAAGGTATAGAAGCCAAGGGCGCAACGAACGTAGCCTAGAGGTATAGCGACAAGGAAACTGGATGAGGCAATGCGATAGGCCTATCTAATAAGACAATACAATAAGACAATACAACAAGGAGACGCGACAATAGCCTACAAGGAAGTGGCCACCGTGTAGAACGACCAGCCAGACAACAGGCTATAGGTTATAGTATACTAGAAGCAATACTAGGTACTCGCATTGGTAGATAGAGGATCATAGATCGACCTCATCTCACCACGATTTGTCAATCAGCTTAGAATCCTATAGAGGATCAAGAAGCAACTATATATAGTTGTCAGGCTATTCGAGATACAAGTGGCTAGACGAGAAACAGAACCACTAGACATCATAGTCGAAGGAAAGACCACGAAGGTTATATTCGACATTGTAGATATAGGGACCAAGAAAGACATAATCTTGGGCTGCCTATAGCACGAAGATTACAACCTAGATATCAGTTAGAAGGGAGGTGGCCACCTGCGGCCCTAGAGTACAACTAGACTGTATCCGACCAATGGGATAGGAAGCATAGACAACGGACTACAAAGAAGTGGCACCATAGAAAAGGTGCACTCCAAGGATCTACCGCAAGAGATAGATAGTATTAGGAAGAACACTATAGACTTAGGAAGAAGCGGCAGTCACTATAGACCACGACGAATATAGGGACGTAGTAGATAGGAAGTCGCCATCATCTCAATCAACAATCATAGAAAAGTTTAGTTCTAAGAATAGGTCACTTGGGCTAAGATAGCCAAAGTTATAGCTAGAGGCAAATTCGCGTACTACGAAGGTGCGGAAGGGAACAACGAACTAGGGAGGATCCTAGACAACTACTAGGGACACCTAGCGTTCTATACCAAGTATATAGAAGGGTTGCTAGAATATAGACCTTAGGATCACAAGATCAACCTCAAGGAAGGCACCTAGTTGAAGTTCTTCAAGGTATACCATACAAATGAACTTCAAGATAGCAAGCTAAAGAGATATCTTAAGACAAACCTTAGGATAGGGTATATTAGACTATCAATATCTCTAGCAGGGTATCCAATCCTTTTTATACTAAAGAAGGATAGGAAACTCAAGATATATATAGACTACTAGCAACTAAACTACAAGATAGTGAAAGATAGATACCCCCTACCACTTATCTCGCAGCTTCGAGATCAGTTGGCAGGCGCGTGTATCTTTATATACCTCGATCTACCAACTATATACACCTACATTTGTATTAAGGAGGGGGATGAATAGAAGACAGTATTTCATATACATCATAGACACTTTGAATATTGTATTATACTATTCGGACTAACGAACGTACCTGCGACATTCTAGAAGGTCGTTGATTATACGATCCGACCGTTCCTCGATAAGTTTGCAGTTTGTTACCTAGATGACATTCTCATCTTCTCCAGGACACTCGAAGAATATAGAACGTATATAAAGCAAGTGCTCGATACACTCTATACATAGAACCTCTCTATCAACAAGGACAAGAGCGAGTTCTATATCACGAAGATAGTCTTCCTAGGCTACAAGATCTCGCTAGGACAGATACAGATAGAACTAACGAAGGTTGAGGCTATTAGAACATAGCCTACACCAACCAACACCATAGAAGTACAAGGATTTATTAGATTCGCCAACTTTTACCAAATATTTATCAGGAACTTTGGCGACATCGCGCGACCTCTATACGATATAACGAAGAAGGACGTTGAGTTTATATAGGGACTAGATCAGGAGTAGGTATTCTAGAAGATCTATAAGCTTATTATCGCCAATCTAATACTTGTATTACCTAACCCTAGGAAGCCTTACAAGGTTGAGACCGATGTATTGGACTATACAATCAGGGGACAACTTAGCTAGTGGGATGACCAAAGGAAACTCCATCCTATAGCATTCTTCTCAAAGAAGCTTGTAGAACTATAGTTCAACTATCCAATTTACAATAAAGAGCTACTAGCCATCATCGAAGCTTTTAGGGAATAGAGACCTTACCTTAGTAGCACGACGTATAAAGTTCAGGTTTATATAGATTACAAGAACCTACAATACTTCACCAGTACGAAAGAACTCAACTAACAATAGATAAGATAGTACGAATTCCTATCAGTATTCAACTTCACTATTATCTACAAAAAGGGGTCTGAGAATACAAGAGCGGACACTCTAAGTAGAAGGCTAGATCACTTCAGCAACCCAATAGAAGCATCGCCACCGCTATTCCAAGAACGGTCTAACAGCACGATGCACCACCTACTATAGTAGGAGGCCTACTACATCTATATAGACCTAGATCGAGGTAGATTGTAGACCTTAGGTAGACACAATAACGTATAGTGCGGGAACTGCCGCAAGAATTGCAACATAGTCTACCAAGAAACGAGATTCGACGATAGATTCGCAGTATAGGTATAGGACCCTACAGCCGACGAATGGGAAAAGGGTGTCAAACTCTGGCAATTGGGCGACAAGTATAAAGCATAGTATAAGGACAAACGCTACATACGCCCAACCAAGTAGGAAGCGCTTATTAGGAAGATCTACAAGTCGAGACTCGGAGGATATATAGGAATCACGAAGACTATTGTATAGGTTAAGCAACACTACAATTTCCTAGGACTTAGGAAGAAGGTCGAGGAGGTCCTCAAGAAATACGACACGTGTAGCAAGAGCAAGCCAACACAATACAAACCCTATAGACTCCTATAGCCACTTCTAGTCGCTGAACAACTATAGAGCTCGGTGACGATAGACTTTATCACCAAGCTGCTACCATCCTAAGATATAGCAACAAGGATAGAATACAATAGCATTCTCACTATAGTCGATAGGCTAACTAAGTGGAGCTACTTCCTCCTATACAAAGAGAGTTAGACAGCGGAACAACTCGCAGATATAGTCTTCAGGTACATTGCGTTGGTATATATATAGCCAAAGGAATGGATTATAGATAGAGATACTAAGTTCGCGTCAAGGTTCTAGTAGGCGTTGATAACGCGCCTAGGTGTTAATAGCAAGCTTTCAACAGCTTATCACCTATAGATAGATAGATAGATAGAGCGACTTAACTAGATTGTAGAATAGTACCTACAATCTTATATCAACTTTCAGTAAGACAACTAGGTTATACTATTGCCAACGGCACAGCTAGTGTACAACATAGTACCTATAGAAACCACGAAAGTTACACCGTTCTTTGCGAACTATAGATTCGAGGTAGACCTACACCAGGGGCTAGACATTGAAGTCCCTAGGGCGGCTGTCAAAGCAGACTAAATATATACGCTATACACGATACTAAGGCAGGAACTTGAGTTTGTCAAGACTCGAATAAAGGAGTACTACAACAAGTATAGGCTCGAGGGTCCTCGCCTAGAAAGGGGAGACAAGGTCTACCTCATTTTACGAAACCTTCGTATAAAACAACCAAGCAAGAAGCTAGACTTCAAGAAAATTAGACCATTTAAGATCGACGAGAAGATTTCGGACAACAATTATCGACTTTCACTACTAGCCACAATAAGGCTAAGGATACACGTTTTTCACATTTCACTTTTAGAACTAGCACCAAAGGATATACAACTTGCTACAAACGTAGAAGTAGAAGACAAAGAAGAAGAATAGGACGTCGAAGAAATTCTAGATTCATAGGTTACAAAAGGGCAGTTACAATACTTCGTGAAGTAGCTAGATTTCAGGCTAGAAGACAATTCATAGTAGCTAGCTATAAACCTCCACTGCCTAGAGAAAGTACAGGATTTCCACCAAAGGAACCTAGATCGACTAAAGGCTCTGGCAAGGGAGGCCAAGACAAGGCGTCGCCAGGGTCGTTAAAACCCAGGGACTCCCAATCGATCACCCCAAAGGCGCCCAGCGATTGCGCCTAGCCAACAAGTATCTGCTCGCCAGATATAGGTTCCACCAGCACAGGCTTAGGAGAAGTCGGGTCGCCCGCCTCCTCTAGACCCTACATCCCACAACGAAACACCTCAGCCCTATAGTCGCGAAGCACCTAGTATTGCTTACATAGACAAGTCAAACAGCTAAGGGTTTCGGACAACAACTCTTCGGTCGCAGCGATATCTTTCGCCAACTTCTCTTATTCGGACAAGTTCGACAAGACTATACTCATCAGCAAAACAAACCAGTGGCAGGACCACTACACAACTTACAGACATCAGCTATATTAGGGCCGCTACACTTCTTTCCCATCCAAACATAGTGTTGGCACTTATTCGACCCCTCCATTATTATACACCACTTCCGCGGTTTCGCGTTCCAATAGCGCTCGTAAGGTATAGCGGACTCGAAACCCTATCGCTCGATCTTAGTAGCAAGGGCGAAACGTTCGCAGACAAGGTCACGCTCGTGACGAGGCTTGGTCGTACAGTTAGTCATAACGGCGCGATATAACAACGAGACTAGGAAAAGAGGGAGGAAGGGAAAAGGAACTCACCAGGAACAGGCAATAGGTGTTGGCGCTACTTGAGATACGTAGGCTAGGTCTTTTGGGACGAAAGACGTCGAGAGGGGGCATCGTATCACAAACCAACTATAAAAAGAGGCCTGGTGGGGCATGCAAGGCGCAGCGTAAGCCAATCAACGAGAACTGCGGCTGCAGGCGCCAAGAACGGGTAGCTCAGGGGAGCTGGCTACCCAGGGCGATCAAAGGTAGCAACGGGTAGTTGGCTACCTATAGCGATCGTGGATAGCCAACGGACCAGAGCTACCCAAGTGACAAAGGGTACTTGGACAAAGGAATCATCATGTATATAAGCTAGCTAGTTAGTCACCCGTTGATGAGGGAGCTTGGAGCTTCCTCAGCAAAGCAATCAGATCACAGCCTTGATCGTACTACTGAGACCAGTTGCACTGAACTTGTTGTAGACCTTTTGGCTCTACCGAAACATTGTTTGACCTGTCAAGCTACCTCCTATCGGACTGAACCCTTTCAGAGTGGTCAGACCGGACGTTTCGTCACAATATATAGTAGGGAAGCCAATAGTAGGCTAGTTGGCGATTGGAGGTATAGTAGTACTCGCTCCACCTTGAAGTTATCTAGGAGATCTGGCATATAAGCAAGGCTCAGCGATGTATACTATAGTGGTAGACTACTAGCAGTCTGGCTGGTCGTTAGATGCCTTCTATAAGTAGCTCTGGGCGAGCTGTAAGCTCTGGGAAGCTGGCTAATGGGCGCTGGCCAAGGGGGGTAAAATATAGAGAGATAGATAGATAGATAGATTGATCGAATCGAGTGCCAATTTCTTATTTTGGCTGTTATTATACTACGAACCACGGCAGCAACCATGGTGATGCGAAATTCGTAGTGGTTATACCCCTGAGACTGGGTAGTGTGGATATTGGGGAATATTGCCACCTGCTGACGACAGGGGGGTCCACTCTGCGCCATTTTTACGTCAGCCGCCGGATCAGCCACCCTGGGCCCAATGTGGTTATCCTCCTGATATTCAGTCCCCCATCAGTCCACCTGTCGCTGTGCAATAACTACCTGGTACCGGGCCGGGCCATGCATATTGGAGACACTGAAAGAGGAAAAAAAAAACCTTACTATGCATCCAGCACGCCAAAGATCGATCCGATAGTCAAATCCCCCGGTGAAGATCCTCTCCGGCACCTTCAAATCCGACGGTTCGGCCAGTCGGGCGTGGGGAGCGTCATGAGGAAATGCCTCGCCCAAATCAATGACGCGGATATCCTCCTCGTCTTCGTCGATCCAGTGATCCCACCCGGTGGCTTTGACTAGTTGCTTTGGGAGTCCAGGAGCAAGAGCTTCCCCATCGCGGCGGACAAGGTTCTCGCTCTTGGGCGTCCCAATGACTTCGAGCACGGAGTCGGGGGACAGGTTGCTCAGTCCGCGGGCGGTGAAGGCCATGTTGCCGCCGCTGATGTCTGGGAAGATGGGTGTCAAGGTTTCAGCAGATATTGGCGTTCTCTCTGACCTAGGCAGAGAAGACGGCAAGAAAGAAAAACAAACCTCCGTGTGCATAGCCAGCCGTATGTAAAGCTGCTAGTGTTTGTAGGAGCTGCCTCGTGATTCGGAGAATGGTCGTGTCCTCGAGGGGCTCGGGATCACCACCATAGTAGTAGTCCATAATTACCGTGTCGACGGTGGGCCCAAGCAGCTCGAAGACCAGACATTGATGGTCCCCGTTGGGTCCCTGATGGACGAAGCTGTCGAGGAGTTGGACGAGATGATGGGGCTCTGTTACAAGAGCCTTGTGCAACGCTTGATGAATGAAAAATTCTCGAGAGGACTTGGTGCTGTTGGCCGTGGTAATCTTCAAGGAAACCCATTGTTCGAGGCTTCAGGGGAGAATCAACATGCAACGTCAGCAATGCAGCCAAGGAATCAATAATTACAAGGCGAGGACGACAAACGATTCATCTCTGGCGAGCCACACAGTAGAGAAGCCACCCCAACCCAATTTGTGGTAGATCTTGTAGCGGCCATCTTTAAACACATCTCCGAGACTGACGGGATGATACCCGCCTGGCCGGTAGCGATGCATCTTCTCTTGTGTGTGCAGGAGATTGGACGGCTCGAAGAGGTCAAGGTTGTCCATGGTACTCAAGTGCTGGCGAAGGTACAGAGACTTGGAACGTGAGCTGAACTGGAAAAAAAAATAATAGGGCAAAGGCGGTCCTTGAAGCTGGCACAGGCGTTGGGTCAAGAGCGTCAGCTGCGCATGCACATTGCACGTGGATGGGGATGGATGCTGGTGGGCCTCCTTTTTCTTCTTTGTTTTATTTTCTTTCGGTTTTTTTTTATCCAAACGGGAATGCTTTAACGCTGGATTTGTCTGCAATAATTGAAAATTTGATATGACGAGGTTGGTGCCTGATCCCGGCGTACCATCGTGAGTGCAGCCTTCCGGTCAACGGGTGTTCCGGCCCCCGTCGACGGCGCCGTTTGTAGTCGTTACGGAGGTGACAGACAGTCCGAAACTCGGGATCG
This sequence comes from Chaetomiaceae sp. PYS4301M, assembly GCA_023628425.1. NCBI lineage: Eukaryota > Fungi > Ascomycota > Sordariomycetes > Sordariales > Chaetomiaceae > Chaetomiaceae sp. PYS4301M. The sequence continues at coordinate 58,777 of JAMAKR010000074.1, forward strand.
CGCCCGGTTCACCTCTCGCCTTGAGATTTCCGCCGGCTCCGTACCTGAGTTTCCATTGGGTATTTGTACGGAGTCCTCACCCATGTGCTTACGCAGTCACGTACGGATTCCGTACTCCGTACCACCCGGGGGGTTGCCCCGCCTTTGCATGAGGTGGTCCCCGAGGAGCATGTGGCCATGCAGATGCGACGCCCCGTTCGATGCTTGCTGTTGAGCTATCAAACCATCAACGGGGCAGGCAGCGCAGAGACGCGGCGGAAAGGACTTCGTTGGCTTCGAATCTTGTCAAGGAAGCTCCGTACGGATTGCTTATCCCGGCAACACAGGCGCATTGTCGACCGTTTGCAACGTCAAGAATTATCACTCAGGAGGCATGGGCTCGGGGGTGTCGGGCAGCACAGCAAATGTGCCATGTTTCGTGTTGAAGAGTGGGGGACAGGATGCACTCTGCATCTCCCAGTTTTCACGCGCTGTTGCCGTGATTCGTGGGAAGGTGAGCCTCGCGCCTGGTGTGATGTGCCGTGGCAGGTGGTGCCGTGCTGTGGTTGCAGGAAGGTGGGGGTCAAAGTCGACCTGTCTGCGCACTGGCAGCAAGCAGGTCCACAAAATCACCTCAGGCATCCATGCTTGGGTCAAGCTCAGGCGCCTCAAACCCAACAACCACAGCTCATCACCAATCTGGCAAGTTTCGCTTCCGCAAATCGGCTGCGTAAGTAGGTAATGTCAGATCAGGAACAACAATTACTTGTTTCATCCTTGAAACCAACGGAAGGGAAAGAGAAAAGAACAACGGCATTTTCATGTTTGCGTTACTATGGTACACTACAGACGGTGACAGACCAGTCCGATGCCCGATGTCGCTGGGGCTGTTCCACAGCCGCTGGCTTCGGCTCTTCACCCGACACACCTTACTATGTAAGCAACGGTCAGGTACTGCGTCTTGGCGAATACACCGCATCCGGATGCTGCCGAGTGTCAACTCAACAGCAATCACCGGTTGATGATAACAACAGGAGGAGATGAGCCCAGGTCGTTCCTTGAGACGAAGACGAGTTCGGAGTGACAGTGACACACCCCGCGTTTTCCGTCACGTGGAATGGATACCTCGGCACACAATGAGAGCCGGCGCGATAGCCGGCTGCCGAAGTGGGTCCATGCCGGTCTCCCGTCGGTGTGAATGAAACTCAACCAATGCGCCGGGGGAGAAAGTCAACTCAAGTGAAGTAACGCGGCTGGTGAACATTGATCGATGATATTAAAGTTTCTCTTGATTGAGCTTACACAGTGCAACGCACAAGGTTGCAATTCTGTCTCAGTTTTACGTCAGCTTGTCCCATTCGAGACCCAAAGCGAGGACTGGCTCAGCCTGTCGACCGGAGTCAGGGGCCATTCAGGGGACTCAGGGGTGGTGTTGTCTACTGCATCCCACACCCACAACAAATCAGGCTTCTCACTGCCATAGACGACCCCATCACAGTCGTCAGTCGGCTTATAAGACAGCCCCCATTCCTGCTCGACGAAATGGCTTCACGTGCTGAACCCCCAGCGCCCCTGCAGGAGGCCCTGGATCTGGTCAAGCTGCCAGCTCAGGGGGATGCCAGGAGGTTCATGTCAACAAGGGCCGCCTACCTTCCGGGGGGCGACTATACGGATGACTGGAGCATGCTCAGTCTGCACAAGGCTGCCTTTGGCGGCCATGTGTACGGCCAGTCAGCCCTGGCCGTCGCCCGGACCTGGCGGGAGATTGAGGATGAGAAGGGCGCAAAGCCGACGGAGAGGCTGGACCTTCATGTAAGCCGTTTTCTCTCGTCTCACAAGTTCAACTCATATGAACCCACTTCTAATGGTCAACCACAGACAATCCACGGCTTCTTCACCCGTGCCGGCATCCCCACCCGGCCCTTCCTCTACAACGTCACGCCGCTCACCTCCTCACGCACCTTCAGCACCCTCTCCGTAACGGCCTACCAGCCCACGCAACCCAGCACCAGCCCCGCCGGCGACCGCTTCCCCACCGCCGACGCCTCCCTCCCGCTCTCACCCCCCTCCTTCACAGCCATCGTCTCCCTCAAACTCCCAGAACCCCACAGCGCGGGCGTATCAACCCAAGAACCACCCCCGCAGGAGCGGTTCGCATCCATCCTCTCAACCCGCCCGCCCGACGCCTGGCCGCCCGCCCCGCCGGTTGACATCACGGGCATGGTCGAGATCGCGGGCGCCTCGCAGCCGGGCAAGTTCCCCGTGGCGGTAATGCACAAGGTCGACATGACAGCCTTCAACGCCGCCCGCCCCGTCCACGAGCGCCGCGAGCTGCTGCTGTACAAGCTCCGCGCGCCGCTGCCGAGCGATGGCACGGACGGGTGGGACGCCAACGCCCACGTCGTCGCACACGCGTATGTTGCTGATCGGAATGGCTTGCTCATGGTCGGGAATCATATTGGGTTTGGGCATTCGTTTGGTCGGGCTGCGAGTCTGAGCTATACGTTTGTTATGCATGTTGGTGCTGAGGGGGCGGTCATGCGCGAGGAGGAGGGGTGGTGGGTGCAGGAGGTCTGGTTTCCCCGCGCCGCGGCCGGGAGGGGGATTGTCGAGAGCAAGATTTGGAGTCCTAAGGGGGTGCATGTTGCTACTGAGTATCAGGATGGGCTGGTGCAGGGGTTGGGGGTTGGGAAGCTGTGAGGGGCCCGCGGGGGAGAAGAAGTGGCGGTTGGTTAGGGGGGAAGGAGAGTGTAGTTGGCGGCGGCTGTGGTCTCGGTAAGTGTACATGTACTGCATGTGGTATGGCAGGGCAGGGCAGGGCTAGATTTAGACGGAAGATACCTCCCTTGATAGAGATGTAATCTGTGCTGTGTACTCCGTAGAAAGTTAGAAACGACCATGTAATCATGGATGGCTGCTGTCTGTGTGGGTGGTCCGACCACTCTTGTCCAAGCTGAGACTGAGCTTGCAATACGAGGTCAGACTTCTGGTTTTTCAGTTTAGAGTCCAGGCAGAGCGAATGACTCTCGGGCATGTTATACGAGATCCTTAACAGAGCCCATGGAAGCATATGACCACAAGGAAGGGTTAGGGTTGACATCTTCACAACTTCACAACGCTTCTTGTCACTGAAGCTGAAGTATTAAGGAATTACTGACAGGCGCTATCACAAGGGCAAAACTCCGTAGCGTACCCAAACACATCTAGTATCAGCAACAACCATGAGCTTGTTGAGTAAGGTAGAGAGTGGACAAAGTGGCCGCAGGGCTGGTTGGCATGACGGAGTCCACGTGCCAAGTCACATGCAGCTTGCACTAACCCCAAAACGGCAACCACCTTGGGCCCAGCTTCGGCTGCGCTTGGGTGCTCCAGCGGCTCCGTCCGGGTGCCAAATCAGACCATTTCTCAAATCGCAGAGAGAGAAACCGGCTTCACCCCTTCTCACCACCAACTCCCCCGACACCAATTGACCCGCCCACAACCACCACCGACGACACCATGTTCCTGCAGCGCTCTGCCGTGGCCGTCGCGCGCCGTGCCGCCGTCGCCCCGGTGCTCCGTCGCACCATCGCCACCACCGCCGTGCGCCGTAAGTTTTGCTGTTCGAATTGGCAAAATTGGGGGAGAGGGGCGTTGACGCGAGGCCGGGCACCACCAAAAAAAATACCCACCGTCATCCGAGCCAAACGACAGCTCCCCCAAAATGCCGCGCCCATGCCCATCGCCCGAAGCTCTCCCCCAAACGCCGCCAACTCAATTGAGACGCCGCATCGATATCGACAGAGACTGACGATTCTGCATCTGCAGGCAATGCCGTTCCCGACCAGCCCAAGATCAAGACTTTCAAGGGTACGGATGCTTTTCTGTGTTTTGGGTTGCTTTTCTGAGGGGAGGAGCTGTTGCGTCATGGGGTTGACCGAGGGAGCTCCTGACGTCAGCCAATTGAGTGGTTTGGAGCTCGAGGACAACAAACCACAATTGGGGGGATGAGAAGAAGAGGGAGACGGTGCTTTCGGAAGGGTTGTTATGTTTCGACTGGTTGGGTGCGGCGGACAGCTGACGATTGCTTTGCTCAAACACAGAGATCAAGACGGAAGATGACCTGATCGGCCCTGGCGCCCGCCCCGGCACCGTCCCCACCGACATCGAGCAGTCGACCGGTCTCGAGCGTCTCGAGATTCTCGGCAAGATGGAGGGCGTCGACATCTTCGACATGCGCCCGCTCGATGCCTCGCGCCTCGGTAAGCACGCGGATCTTCCGGTCGAGAAACTGCAGGGCTATAACGGAGGCTGATTCCGGAACACAGGCACCGTCGACAACCCGGTCATGGTCCGCTCCGCCGGCGACGAGCAGTACGCCGGCTGCACCGGTGTCCCCGCCGACTCCCACAACGTCATCTGGCTCACGGTCAGTACACCCCACCCCACCCCAAAAACTCGGAACCACATACGGCCCCGACCCCATTGAGGGATATCGGACCTTGTACTGACCCTCCTCTTTTTCACTTTTCAGCTGTCCCGCGAGCGCCCCGTCGAGCGGTGCCCCGAGTGCGGCAGCGTCTACAAGATGGAGTACGTCGGCCCCGAGCACGACCCCCACGCCCACGACCACGGCCACGGCCACGGCTGGGAGGAGCCCAAGACCTTTGCCGACTACGTCAAGCCGCAGTACTGGTAAACAAAGCAAGCAAGCGGGATTTTTTGCGTGCGTCGTTCGGGCAAGGGCAAGAAAGAAACGGAGATAGAGAGGACGGGATGGGAGGAAGAGGAGGGGCTGGACCTTGTAGAATATCCGGACAGGTAGCAGTTTTGGTGGTGGTGTATAGAAGGGTTTTTGTCTATGTCTGGCTTTGCTTTGTTTTTTGTTGTTGTTGCTATACGGCTGAGCACATTTAGAATCTGGAGCTCAAGACGCGGACGGCGAGGCAGGCAGTCAGCTCTGCAGTGTCGCCTTCGACACGCACAGATGGCCCCCAAACTCCAATCTGCCACCCATCCCGATCAATGGACTTGCTGAGCAGAGCACACTTGGCTGCTGCTGGCTGGTTCCGGTTGCCCGTCACTCAGCGACAGGAATACTATAACACCCTCCGAGGCAACTCACTCGTACCGCGGAATCGGTCTCATCTAACCCTTCTGGTAGCCCCATATCATACGCAGGAAGCATCTCCCGCGTTTCCCGAAAGGATCCGGGGTTGGAAACCCCCCCCCCCCCCCCGCCACCCAAAACTGATCCCGGACGATGGGGACGAGGATGGGTGGGCTGCTGACGTCGGTTGCTCTCGTGACGTGCCGGGGCTGCAGCGCGCTTCTCAGGTTGTTGGGTCTTGTTGTGTCTTGCAAAACTCGGGCAACAGCGGAACATCGAGCTTGCGCGGCTCGTGCCATGTGTGAGGTATGTGTATGTACCAGACGTGACAAGGCCAGCTGGGAGGGTGATGTGTTTGCTTCCGTTCAACCCTCGTCCTCGCCGAAGCTGAGCTTGATCTTCTTGGCCTTCTTCTTCTGCTTTGCCTTGGCCGATGCTGCAGTCACCGTGTCCTTGTCCTTCTCGTCCTTGGCTGCTGCTCCTCCCGTATTTTTGCGACTCTTGCTTTCTTTGTCTCCTTGTCCCTTGTGGTCCTCGTCACCGTCATCGGCATCCGCACCAATGACCTTGGCTACCTTGCGCTTGCGCTGCTCGCCGATGCCGGCTAACTTCTCGGCGGACGCGGACGGCGGCGCAACCTGGCTGTCGGCAGCGTCGGCGGGCTGTTGTGTGTCTTGCGCTGTCCCTACGGCCGCCTTCTCCCGGACGGCACCGTCGGCGCCAACCGTGACGTCCTCTACAGCATGACCATGCTCGTCGACGACCAGCGGGGCGTCCTCGGCCTCGGCGCTCCCGGATCGCTTCTTTCCTGGGCGACGGCGGGCGGCGAGGATGGGGTCGGGCGCGTTGGGGTCTCGGTCGGCGGCGTTTTGGCCGCGCAGGCGGGCGAGGAAGGGAGGGAGGTTGGAGTTGTACTGCAGGTTCTTGGCTGTGATTTTTTGGGACATGGTTGGAGGGGTGCTCGACGTGAGCGGCGGTAGGGGGGGTGGTTGGGCGGTTGGTTGGTTAAAGGGGATGGCGCGAGAAGCAGACGAGACGGGTCTGGGCGAGCGGCCCGGTGATCGAGTCTGCAAATCGAGTATGCAACTACATGCAGCGGGGAACAAATTGCAGAGTCAACACCAACCTGCCCTCGGTGTGTGTGAAGGATGAAGTTGGTTGGACGTGAGTGTGGTGTAGGTGATTGACAGACGCAGATGCAGATGCGCTGGTTGAAGTTTGGTGGGGACCCCTGCGCTAACACCTAACACAAGCCAGCGGTGGGGCAGAGATGAACCATGCCAAGCAAGCACCTCGAGTCAAAAGAATCGGGAAGCAAACGAAAAAGGAAGGAAAGGGAAAGGTACAAATTAGGTGCAGATTAGGGTAAGGTGTGCTGACCATCATCACCCACTCGCATAATACTCGCGCGGTATCTCCATCTCGAGCACCTCCTCCCCCAACACGCCCACCATGGCCTCCCTCAGCGCATTCACCCCCTCTACACCAGGAATGGCCGCCAGGATCGGCGCGGCCTGCGATCCCTCACACTCGTGCACCGCCGTCTTCCTTCCGTGGCCCTTCTTACCACCATGACCATGACCACGACCACGACCCCGATCACGACCACCCCCATGACCATGACCACCATGCTCCTCCGACCGCCGACTAAAATTCACCCCCGGCTTGACAACCTTGCAGTTAAACCTGGCCTGCGCCGCCCTCAACTGACAAATCTCGCCCTTCTTGCAGTCGGCGTCGCACGCCGCCACATCATCATCGAACCCGCGCGACTTGCGCGCGTAGTACTCCCCGAAGAGCGTGTCGTTGGCCTGGAACAGCGCCGTCACGTCGTGCCAGAAGGACGGGGTCAGCTCCGCGGCGCGCGATGTCACGCCCAGGGGGCGGCCGTAGGCTTCTTTGGCCGAGTAGAGTTTGTGCCACGTTGGTGAGGTTGCGGGGTCGGCGGTGGATGGGGGGAGGTCGGTGGTTGTGTAGATGGTGAAGTCGAGGACTGCGAAGGTGACGGGGTCGATGTCGTACACTCTGCCGCCGCCGCAATGTGATCATGGTTAGTGGATACCAAGAGAAAAGGAGTGTGCAAGGGGAAGACAGCCGTACCGGAAGGCCGGATTGCCCGACCGTGGCGTCATGGCGGGAGCGATGTAGGACGTCATGACGGCTGTCGACGCGGCTTGGTTGGAGTAGTCGCTGTAGGCGATTTGGAACTCGTCTTGGTGCGTGTGTCTGAGGGAAAGACACAGGCTGGATTAGTCTGGGGTCCCAACAGTTTTGAGGGGACGGAAGAGGAAGTACCCGAAGAAGAGGGCGGCGATGGTGGCCTCGAACCGCTGGATGATGAGGTCTGTGTCTGGCTGTCAGTTTTACGTGGCCAACGGATAGAGACATGTAAGTCTGGAGCGTCGTAGCAAACTCACCAAAGTAGTAGGACGCATCATGGAACGCATCGTCCACACCCAACGGCATATGACCTGCCATGCAGCTGTCAGCCTTCCGATGCGTCACATCTCACACACGCTCAAATTCTCACCAATAACCCAAGCCCGCTGCCCGGCCGCCTCGGCCGTCTCCAGCTCCCGGACCAGCCACGCAAACATGCCCGACGGGTCGCGCTCCATGGTCTTTTCAAACAGCCAAAAGTTCTGCTTGTACCAGAAGTTGGTGTTGACACTGATAATGCGCAGCCCGCTCCCATCAACATACGAGTAGCTGCCAAAGTTGGACGACACCTGGCCGGCAGCACTGGCGCCGATCCACCCGTTCCAGTCCCGCGACAGCTCGTCGTACACCCACTGCGACGACATGTCCGTCTTTAGCCCCCCCGGCGGGAACGAGTTGACCGGTGACGACTCGTGGTTCCCTGTGGCCGCGTAGACTGTGCCGAGCGTCGACTGCATGCGGGCGAAGGCGTCGTGCAGGTCGTTGGTCACTTCGGTGTTGGTGGTCATCCAGACGGCTGCTTCGACCACGTCACCCGTGAAGATGCTGTTGTTGTTGTCGTTTGGTCAAGATGTGTCAGGAGAAAGGGCGGAAAGGGGGTAGTTGAAGATCTAAGTAGACCACTTGTATTACAAAGAGATGAACTCGGACTCACGTAAACGCCCGGTCGGGCACTAGCGACGCAATGGCCGAGTACATGCTGTCCTCCAGGCTCACGGGGCTGTCGCACTGGGGATGGCCGTACGGGCCGGCCGGGTAGTCGGTGTTGCCGGGGGCGTCGGCGGGGGTGTAGGGGCGGCAGCAGATGGGCTTGGTGCAGTTGTAGTTGGCCCCAGTCTCGTAGCTGTGGTCGACGTGGATGTCGCTGATGTGCACCACCTTCAGCGGCGGCTTGCCGCTCGGGGGCGGGCGCTTCATCGCCGGCTTGGGGCTGCTGAAGGGCGGCATGTACGACTTGTCAACGTCGGGCCACTGACAGAGGCCAAAGATAGTCAGGCAGAAGAGCGTTGAGGTCCTGCTGCCGACCTTCATCTCCCGCAGGTCGTGCGCGAGGATGGGCCCCTCGAGTCCGATGGCGCCGGTGCTTGATCAAAGGGGCTCTGATTAGACAGGTTGTAATCATTTCAAACTTAAGGCATTGATCTGCGTACCAGACATCCTTGTCTTCGACTTTCTGTTCTCCCTGTTAGTCTTCAATGTTGAAGTCATTCTGTTCTGGTAACTGTAACTCACAAGAGACTGGCACACTTCGGTAATGACGCCGACAAAAGCCTTGTCGCCCAGAGCCGCGAGGACCTTGAGAATGACAAGCAAAGACTGGTCGTGACCAAGTTGTGGTTAGTAGCTCGACTCGCAATTTACTGTTCCAATAGACTCAGGGGCTACGAGGCACCTACTTCACATGCCGCGCAAGAGGCTAGATGCACGATACCATTGGCGATCTGGTCCCCGAGACTGCTGCGCTTGGAGTTGGCATATGCGGCGAGGGACTCGCGCATCACATCACCAACCGAGACAGAATGGTCCGATTCGGAGGCCGGGTTGGAGGCACCCAGGGCAGCCGTAGGGACTGTTGACAAGAGCCCAACCAGGGCGTGGAGAAAGCGTGCGGGCCGCATGGTGTGGGCGTCGGCACCAGTAACTACGTCGTGCGGTATGTACTTTGCAGTTTCAAAGGGAACATGGAGAACTTTCTGGGAGGTTTACAACCTCAACATCTAGAGTTAATGTTACAAACACGAACAGGGGGTGGCATACCATCGGCACCTCGTGTCCTCCTCCAGTCCTCCTCCAGTCCCCTCCAGCTGACCCTAAACAGGTTTCCTGCCACCGTCACGTTAGATGCGCAACAGGACGTAGCGTTGCATTCCCGATCGCCCTTCACATGTCGAGCTGGTTGGTTGAAGCCGGGGAACCATAGCGTTCACGTGGGAAGAAGTGCAGGATCGCGGTTCCTCATTGGGCAGCTCTCCCCTCTCGAGTTGAGGGCTCAGGGGTAGGTCGGCAACGGGATTGGGCAATTGACCGGGAAGGAGGAGATTGACATGACGAGAGGGGAAAGTCGCATGGCCTTTCGTTTTCTGTGTATACTCCGTGCTACTTTCCGTATTTATTAATGTTATGTGTTTCACTGAGTCGAGGGTGGAGAGATAGGTCATTATTCCTGTTTTTTAAGTTCCATTACTCCTACAGTAGTGAGTTTTGTTCGGCCCGTTGGTGAGGTCAGGGGCATTGCCAAGCACTTCTCGGTTCGTGTAAGTGCAGACCAATGAAACAGACAGATGTGAAGAGACCGAATAGAATGTACCTTGCCTGGTAGGCAACTCGTCATAACAATATGTAGTAGAGGTGCGTGGAACCAAATATTGTCATCGGCACGAATTCCCCGCTCAGATCCTGTCAGATATACCTTGGGTGATTGCCCTAGCAACATAATGTAATTATTACCCCTTTAGCCCCAATGTTCACGTGCAACGACAGAAACAACTGCAACGTATCTGCGCCACGTCTCGAGAGATGGAACACAAATTGAAAGACATGAACAAGTATGCTAAGATTCCTCTCAAGCTACTTCAGGGGAGAAGGTGTGAGGAGCGCAAGGTCATCTCACTCTCGGGAACGGGGACAGACGCAGGGGTTGAAAACAGGTCCAGGTGAGCACCTCTCCAGGAAGCTAGTACACATTTGGGCGTCGTTTGTTAGTCTTCTTCCTAGTAGTAACCACTCGGATGTGAAAATGCCTTCTCTTGGCTGTGATAATTAGTTCTAGTACACTAGCACCGAAGCTTAAACTGTCCAGTTCAAGCAGCCTACCTATAGAAAGGTAATTAGACAATAATAGGCAGCTGCGGGACGGAGCGGAAGGGATCAACTTCTAGACCCTCCTGCTTACCTTACTCCCTATTAGTCCTACACCTCGTGATGGCCATCTACTTCATCAGGGTTCAATCTCTTCAAGAACGTCGTCAGGGCAGTACTGGGAAAGTGGGAGTCGACATGACATGACCCATCAAGTGCCCCCCCAGCAAAACCAGAGAAACAGTCGGCATGTTTAGCGACAGAGTTTAGATTGTACCCTTCAAAGCAACCAGAGTGATAGCTCGTATCGTTTAGGAGATCCTTTACCTGATACTAGGACGCCCAACTTCAACGACCAAGTCAACACACAGAGCAGTAGCCCCGAGAGCCAGTTGATCCGTTCGGTGTCGAGTCAAAGCGGAAAAGGGAGAAAGAAGGGGGAAAGGGGTAAAAGATCAAGACAGCGAGGGGTGTTTGCAAGTAAACCAGCAGCAAGCCGCGCGGCATCGACAACCTGCTGGTGTTGGTCAAGTTTGGCATCAAGTGGGATGCTAAAGAGTACAAGGCGTGTTGCGGGTTCTCAGTGGACCAAGATCCGCAAGGATGCCACAGAGGAGGAGGGGGAGAAAAGAGCAGGAGAAGAATCCCCCAAAGCCTTCGGCATGAAAAGGAAAACCACATGCCTGTCAAGCAGCGTATCCGAGGCGGTTGAGAAGTTGATGGGCGACGTTGGGGATGCAGTTGGAAGGGGGTCAAGGAAGAGAGGGGAAAGAAGAAGGGGGAAAGAAGAAGGGGGAAAGAAGAAGGGGGAAAGAAGAAGGGGGAAAGAAGAAGGGGGAAAGAAGGGGGAAGCTGAGGGAAAAGAATAACGTAGAGCCAAAATGATGGAAAACACTAGGGGGAGAGGTCGGAAAAGAAGGGGAAAACAGGATGGAAAAAAGAAGGGGAAAACAGGATGGAAAAAAGAAGGGGAAAAAGGATTAGGAAGAAAGGAGGCGAAAAAAGGATAAGAGTAGAACCACCGGTCGAGGCAAGCAGTTGATGTTGAAGTGCATTCCAACTCCACTTGGATCCGTCCAAGAACGTGGTTTGACCAAGATTGGTGGAAAGTTGGGACGGGAGACTTTGGCCCGGCAGCGCTGGTGGTTTACCTGATCTGGAAGTTGTTCCCGGGCATTCGATTCGCTGAGTGGGGGCTTGAATCGCTTGGCCGCGAGATAAGGCACGTTGACGTTATCTGATGAGCGTCTCAGCTGGAGCTGCCCTCATCCGGATCGCGGTTGCCGAGTGCTTGCAGTCCCGTCTGCACCTCGCGCCTTCCATGCGTGCTTTCTGTGCCTCAATCGAACCATGTGCGATCCATTGGCAGCCGTTGCTGCATGTGGAAGCCGCGGATGAGATCCGGGGCAATCAGAACGCCGTGTCCAATTTGAGTTTTGGGTTCCATTCCCGTTGATCTTAGGCATCTCCCGCCCCGCCTTGCCATCCTGCTGCCACCCTGCCACCCTGCCGCCCTGCCACCCTGCCAACGATCCGGGGAGGGTTTCCTTTGATTGAGAACTGATACGCCACTAAAATCAGTTAGGTGGCGCTGATGGACAAGTTCGTCATCACCGGAAGCGTTCCGGTGCCCCTCCATGCCCCTCCATCCCCTTGGGCCATGACCTCCAAAGGTGCCGTTTCCCGCTGCCCACCTCCGCAGCGCACGTTTTTCGCGCTCACCTCGACGACGCCCATTCCCGCCTCCAGCCAGCGCTCGGTGTGTTCGTTCCACGTCTCCACCCAATTGCTGCTGCTGCTGCTGCTGCTGCTGCTGCTGCTGCTGCTGCCTGCCGCCGCCTCGTCAATTGGCAAATTGGCAGTCTGCGATTGGCGACTCTCGGTCGCGACATGCAGATTGGGAGGGGTCTTTTGTCAGGCCCAGAAAAAAGGCGACACGAAACCATCAGGCACAATCCGCTGGCAAGGCTTTGCGGGGGGCTCTGCAGGGCACATAAGATGCACGCCGCCAAAAACCTTGGAAGCAACAGCCAGCCTTGGAGTCCACCCCAAAGCAGCCGCCCGCTCATTGCCTGGAGCCAACCGGGCGGCTTCCGCGGCGTTGCGCAGCAGACGACTTGACGTTTGGCTGCACCGCATCACCAGACTTGGCAGACCGCCACCAACCCAGACCCTCACATTAACATTAGGCCCTTGCTCAGCAGGGTCCTTCCTGGCCACTCCAGGACCCAGCTGCTCGGGTCAACCACCACTCGGCGCGAGGCGCCCTGTTTCCGATCAGCAACGCCATTCTTGGCAAACACGCCCATCCCCAAGATCCTGTGAAGCTGTGGGACCCTTGCATTGCCTTGATATGGATCACGGCCGCCTCGTCAGCCACCGCCGAAAGGTCCGGCGTCTCTTCCGGCCAAACAGCCTCCCACATTCCTGTCCGCCGCCGTTTGCACTGCGCCTTTCCCCAAAGGAGGGCGGCACTGGTTCGCAAGCTCGTCCAGTTTGGTGGAGCTGCCGCCCCTTCGAAGTCACGGCACGCTTCCCCGCCAACCCCTCAGACGTTGTAACACCTCGCCTGGCCCCAGTTTCTCCAAAACCCAGTCCGGCGGTGAGAAGTGCAACGGCCAGAGGTAGCTACAGGGATCCAAAAACCGGTCAAAGAACCGCCGCTGCCTGACTCACTGGCAGGCAGTGAAGCATTCCACCGGCTCTCGCATCCCACTTCCCCGGCCGCGGCGTGCCCTCCGTGTTGCACGGCCTCAAAATAATCCCCCATATCGCAATCTCCCGGCCTGAACCAGCACCCGCCCGGCTTCCTGGGCCAACCTCTTTACTGAATGGCCCTGATTGGGGCTTTCCCATAGCCAGGATGGTCCCGGCAACGTGATCCGACCCCACGTTCCCGGAGACTGATATCTGACAAGCTGACAGGTCACCAGCGAAGGACCGGGATGGCGTCAGCCGCCAAACGCCCGGGGCCACATGCGCTGGCACACCTTGCTCCCCGCCACCCAAATCTGAACTTTAAAACATACAAAAGAGGCCCCTCTTCCGAGTGTACTTGCCGCCCCGTTTCTCTCCAGGTTCCAACAACCGCCCGCAGTCGTCTGCTGTGTCCATCTCAACTCCCATGATCCTTCTCATGCCTCCACTCTTGCACGTCGAGCTTGTTGTGCCACTCGCATTGGTGTACCGGAGACTCACCCCTTATCTCTGACCGGCATGCCGGCCCCGTCTGAGTCTCGACTCGACTGGGCAGCTCACCAAGGCATCATCGAGGATCTCTACTGGAACCATGAGAAAGAACTTCCCGATGTCATGGAGACGATGAAGAATGTGTATGGCTTTGTGGCGACGTATGCTCCTCCCCACCCACCCACCCACCCTCTTTACGGGGCCCCTTGGCTGACTCCCACCAAAGAAAAAAGATGTACAAAAAGCACTTCAAAGCTTGGGGTCTGGAAAAGAACCTCAAGAGAGAGGAGTCGATTGCCATGATAATGATCGCCGAGCAACGTCGCATGGCCAACAAGCGAACCGTCTTCATACGCCGCGGGAGGATTGTGGAACCCGGGAAGCTTCGTCGTTTCGCAAAGCGCCACAACTTGGCGGTGGACCGAGGCGCCAGTCTCCTGAACGAGACCCAAGGTAAAAGGAGCTTAGGCACCTCGAATATCCCAACAGTACAGGCTGACGCGCGAGCTCGGCAGTGACGACTCCCCCATACATCACGTACGCAACTCCCGAGCCTGATCCATCAGATGCCTCGCTCTCGCCAGCCGCCCAGCCCTACCCGGACCCCGAAGTGAGCGAGGAGGAACCAGCCTCGCCGGGGTCCTTAGGCGTCAGCAGTGGCGCAAGTCCTCCGAGCCGCAACATCCCATGGGACCCCCCTCTTGCCATCGCTTGGCCTCCTGATGATGCCTACACCGAGTCTCAACAAACGACCCATACCATCGGAGCCCCCTTCGACGCGGACGCTTTCTCTGTGCGGCCAGTGGAGGGCACACTACACGGTGTCTCACCGTTCAACATGAGTACCACGTTCTCTCCCTCGAGCTGGCCGACTTCCGAACCCCAGATCTCCGGGGGTATCACTCCCCCATGGAACTTTGGCTGGCCGCAGCAACAGCAACAGCACATGGCTCACCCGACAAACTGGGGGCCGCAACCCAATCTACCTGTCCTTGCGACCGGTCACAGCCCAGAGATGAGCCATGCGATGCTGGGGCTGAACCATGTTGGCAACGCAAGCCCGAACCGTGGACTCAACGGCATCCCTGACACACAGTTCGGCCCCTTCGAACACTGGCCGTTGCACAACGCCGTCGTCTACAACAACCTCAGCTTGGCCAGGACCCTGCTGGAGGGCGGCGCAGATGCCAACTGCGCAGCGCGTGGCGGCATCACCCCTCTCCACTACGCCGCCAACCAGCGAAGCGTCGAGGCGGTAAAGCTCCTGCTCGATCACGGAGCAAACCTCGACGCAGTGACCGACAACTGCCGTTCCGTTCTCGCCTTTGCCCTGCGCAAGCAAGGTGACCTGGGCGGCGGCAACATCGCAGCCCTTCCCTCGCAAACAACAACCCCCGCAGACAGCCCCTCCCACACAGACGAGGACACAGTCCGCGTCATCGGCGCGCTCTTCAACTCCCCAACCCGCTGGATCCGCCTCCTGCGCAGCCTCGACAAGGCCGACAGCAACGGCGTCACGCCGCTGATGATCGCCGCCGGCGAGGGCTTCCACAACACGGCCGCCATGCTGCTGGAGCGCGGCGCCCGCCCGGAGCTGCGCGATCATGCAAACCACACCGCGCTCAAGTATGCTGCGCGGAGGGGTCATCGCGAGCTTGTTCGTCTGTTGCTGCTCGCGGATCCGGCGGTGTCGTGCGAGAGGGATCTGTCGCATATTCTGAAGTTGGCTAGTAAGAATTTTACGGGTCGCGGGGGTAGCAGTAGCAGCAGCAGCAGTACGAAGACGACGTCGCAGGGTCGTGGCGGTGGAGAGGATGGGGGTTCGGCGGAGTCGTCGTCGTGGAACAGCTGGTCCGCGTCGGCGCTCATCGCTGAGGAGATGGCGTACCTTTGCCAGGAGATGGGCGTGCTGGATGATGTGCTGCGGTTGGCGAGGCAGAGGTGCAAGACTAACGTGCTTGAATTGTTGATGGGTGCTGCTACGCGGCAGCTTGGCGGGGAGAGGGGGGGTTCTGTGGACGTGGATGTGGACGGTGGGGGTTGAGATTGGCTCCTGGAAGCCTGAAAAGACAAAAACAGATGAATGCGGGCGTAATTATCTAATTAGCCCGTGTCTTTCTTCAATGGTTGATGAGCATGGCGCTCGAATGGGGGAGTCAAAGGGGAGTGGAAGTGGTTCTGCTCCTCGCATGACTAGCTAAGGTACCTTGCGGCGCCAAAGGTTATGACGGGAGTGGGTGATCCGAGGGAGTTTGGTTTCCTGGGACTTGAGCTCGCTCTCCTTTTCTCTCCGTCTCTCGGTCTTGTTCTTGAGGGAAGACATGAGGCAATGATGGCATGACGTTCAGGTAGGTATCTGCTTTGCCCCCCACCCCCCACCCCCCCCCAACACCCAGCACACACGCACACGGGAGACAGGTTTTATCGACAATGGTGTCCATTGCGGCGAATGGGTTTGGCGTCTATGTGGTTTACCCAGTTGGGAGGAAGGAAGGGGGAGACTTGGCAGGGAACGTGCTGGAGAACTAGAGGAGAAGGCAGGCGATCTAGACATGACGGGATGGTTTGTCCGCGGAGGGTGGTTAAGTTGATAGGGAGTTATCAGGTGTGTGTAATGGAAGTCGGATACCTATTTACCCACAAACCCTGGCGTCATCCGCCCTTCTCTCCCATTCCTGCCGCGCAGTCCCGTTCCCAAGCCCAGCTCCAACTGCGCACACGCTCCTCAACCCTCTTTGGAATCCGGTTTAGTCCAGGGTTCTGGAACCCCCCTGAACAGGGGTGGGTGCAAAAGAACAACACGACAAGACGCGAAAAAAAAGAATGGAAACGAAAAAGACAAGAAATAACATACAACACAGGGGATTCCCCAGTCGTCACCGACCTGAGTACTAATCCTGCGGTTACAAGCTTATTTAAGGGAGAGCAGACGGGATCCCAAGTTCTCTTGTACCTATGGTCGTATGTGGTTGTTTGGTCTGGTAAGAGGCCTTAAATAGGGGGTAATCTCATGATGGAGAGAACACCAAAAAACATACAACACTGGGGATTCGCTGGTCGTCACCGACCCAACTACTGATCCAGCGGTCGCCAGTTTATCTAGGGGAGAGCGGACGGGATCCCGAGTTTTCTGGTGCCTGTGGTCGTATGTGGTGGATTGTTGACTCAGGGGCGCTGACATATGGGTCGATCTCGTGTGTGTGGAGAAAACACCAAAAACACTCCACCATGCGAGCAAAAACATACAACACCAGGGATTCGCTGGTCGTCACCGACCCAACTACTGGTCTGGCCCTCACAAGCTTATTTAGGGGAGAGCGGACGGGATCCCAAGTTTTCTTGTAGGTATGGTCGTATGTGATTGTTTGTTGTTGTGGTGCAGCTGAAATAGGGGTAGCTCACCACAACGACTTGGAGGAGCTGGATAGAACGGTTTGCTGACTCTCTCTCTCAACTCCGTCGTACGATGATGCTAATAACTGATCATGTCAATGGCACTACTATGGCAGAGATGGTTTGGGTAGTTTGGTTGGGGTTGACAGGTGTTTGGTGTTCAGGGGGCGAGAAAGGAGAAACGGATTGTTGCTGCTTGGATTTTAACTCTACCTAACCAATCGCCGTCTTAGCCGAGGGACAATATTGATAAACTTCTTTGGCAGGCCTGCGGCTCAGCCCTGTCGAAAGACAGCCCCAGCCTTGTCCCGAGTCTCCTGATTCAGCCACTGCCCGCTTTTCACCAGTCCTCACCTTTGGCCCCAGCCTTGGCACATAACGTTAAACTCTCGAGGAATCATGATGTTCCATCTGCTCGCGAGTCGTTGGTGCAGCCCTGCAGGGTGTCGATGGCTCCAAGCGCGCGAAATTCAGCCCTATCAGGGCCTCAGGGGTTCGGGGCGACACCACGCCGCCTGATCCTGGTCTGACACCTTGGCACAGGCCGGAATGAGGTTCGCGTTGTTCGTGATGCTGGACCAAAAAAAGAACGACTAATCCAACGGCCCACCCCCCTGTCCGGTTTTGATGATATTTCAACCGTCAACATCGTTGCTCCTCAACCTCTTCTTCCCTCTCCCTCTTTCGTGACTTTTTCGTCCATTCATTCATTCTTTATTGGGTTTGCGACTCAGATTGTCTTGTGTCGTCTGCCGTCCACTCTTTTGGTATTACACATCATAACCGATGTTACACGGATAGTCATTCCTTGAATCCTGTTGAATCGTTTCTCTTCGGCCGCCCAAAATGGTGTTGCCAACCTGCTTCATCCACATGCCGGCGCTGCCGAGCACTGTCGTCACATCTGGTACTGCAGTACAGGCTGAACTCGCCTTTGCGTCGACGAACACCAACTGGTTCGGCGCCACGTCGTGTGGGCTGAGCTCCTGTTAGTTTCTTGTTCTGTTCTGTCCCGTCTCTACTCTCTGCTCTTGGACGTGTATTGACCGGGCCGTGATGTAGTGGTCACGCCGACGCCGAGCACCTGGGGTCAACCCTTCTCGACGGTCAAGTGCGCCCTCCCTGCTTCCATCTCGGGCAAGGCGTATTCCGTGACGCCCGTCGTCTATGTGACCAAGACTGTGTCCAAAACACTGTTCACCCAGTCTCCTTACACGTGCGACGCGATCCCGGCGACCAGCATCAACAAGGGCAACTTCCAGTTTGCATGCAGAAGCCTGCTGGGGAAGGACATTGGCCTCGGGTACCAGACCATCAGCTGGCGCGTGCCCGCGGGAGCGAGCGTCTCCATCAAGCCGCACGTCTTCTTCGCCCTCCCGCCGAGATCGACGGCCAAGTACGTGGTCAATACCGCTCTGGCCAAGACGTCTCTGATTCCGACGCACACCGTGGTTGTGTCGACGACGAGGTTGATCACCAAGACTCTGGGGACCACCAGTACCGTGAAAATTATCACGGGGACGAAGACTTGCCTTTACACTGTCACTGTCACGGCTAAACCAGTCTCCGGCACCCGTCGTCGCCGCGCCGGCGGCGCAAACCTGCCGCGCCACCTCGAATCCCCCCTGGTGCCGGACGACGCTGCTGCCAATGCTGATGCTGGCCTCATCCCCGACCACGACAACGGCAACAGCAACGACAATGGCACGGGCACGGATTTGGAGAAGCGGGTCGACCGGGTCCTGCACGCCGCCGCATCCATTGGCAAACCGGACTTTGTATACCCGCCCTACGGAGTGAGCACGGTCTATGTCAAGAGCATCAGCACCACCTCCTACACCTTCTACGACGCCACCTTCTCGTATACGTCGGTGCCACCGGTTACCAAGACCGTCTCGTGGCTGGCGAATACTCAGGTTACCGTCACAGTTACCGTCACGCCCGGCGCTAAATAATCAGGGGACGGAAACTTGACCGGAGCCAGGATTTGGGGGTGGGGGTTGTTGGGTTCTTACCGTGCGCACATGAAGGTAGCCTGCCTGAGACTCAGACTTTGTGGCCCCATGCCCTTTCTCCACGGTCTGGTGGTAGTCTGTACTCTTACTATCCCTTCCCTTCTTTCCTTCCCCAAGCTTTCAATCACATGAAGCGGAGTTGAGTTGAGTGTAGTTTAATACCACTCACAAAATCTTTGCCTTCCACATACTTCGTTTCTGGGCTGTTCGACCCTACATCTCGTCCGCCTTGTCTGCCTCCACAAATAATTTATCAACTTCTTGCAGTGGAACAGTTGATGCTCTTGGCTTTTCTGGGCAGGGGAAGATGTCTTTTCTATAATAATAAATTGCGGGATTCCCCCTATGCGCATGTGTTGATTTCAGGGAATCGAGTTGAAAATAAACCTAGCCACGAGCTGTGATGTTGGGAGATAGACATCAAGCCGTGTGTTGAAGTAAAAATCAATGACATTACTTATTCCAGATCCCCATCATCCAGATCCCCATAAACAATCCTGTTCATTCGCCGGCGAGCCCGACGCTGCGCGGCTCCCCAGTCCTTGATGTCGGGGTAGTTCGTAGTGTCCCAGACGTCCCGGCCCCGGGAATCGCCGGCGTCGTCGGAGAGCTCTTTGCGCTCCCACGCGTCGCGGTAGATTCCCGTCGTGAGGATCGGTTCCTCCGGGTCGACGCGGACACGGTTCTCCTTGTCGGGGAGGATGGGAAGGGGGCTTGCTGGTGGGCTGGTTTGGGCCTCGTTGTCGTCAGCAAGGAGGAAGTTGAGAAGAGTGTTGCGCTGATCAGGAAGGAGCTGGCAGATACGGTAGGTGATTCCTTGTCTGTCTGGGTGGATGTAGATGGCGTCGGGGTCGGCGTCCGGGGTCGTTTGGGGGTTGCGCCGGTCGAAGAGGATGACACCCCCAAGGATGCGCGACTCGGCCCAGTAGCCTGCCATATCGGCGGCGTGGTGAGGATACTGTGCGTGGTCGACATACCACTTGTGGTGGAAGAGGGTGAGATGCGGGCCGTCGGGGTACCACCGCCAGTACCAGGAATCGGACTTGGGGGGTGCCCAGTCAGTGACGCCGTCGTCTTTGTGCACGCTCGTGTCAAGCTCAAAGAGGAGGACGGCGATTTGGTGGATTGCAAGGGCGACGAGCTCGATCAGGTGTGTTTTGAACCGTCTCGATCCCGGCACGCAGGTTCGGTAGTCGAGGAGCAGCTGTCGCTCATACATACGTGGGCCGCCTCATATCAGCCAAAGTTCCACATGTTGCAACATACAAGGGGCCATATGTAAGTGAAAGCTCACCTTTGCGTCGAATGTCAACATCTCGGGGCGGAATCCATCACGAAACTCCCGCGTCTTGTCCAACATACCTGGGCACAACTGCTCGTGGGTGTGGTCGATGGGGTGATCGTCATAAGGAGTGACGGTCCTGTCGTAAGCGACGTCGCCGATGGGTAAGCCGTCGATGATCTGGGCGTAGGTAATCTCAGCCAGTTCGGTGCCGAGGACCCGCTCGATGGCACGCACGAGCAACTGGCGGTGCGCTCCGTCTTCGAGGTCCGCCATGGAAAGCTTTCTAATGGCGTCTGCAGTCTCGGGCGCGGCTTTGTTGCCGCCGGGCTGTCCGTCCGTTGGTGGTGGGGAGGTTGATGGGGATCCCGACATGATTCCAATTCTCCCTGGAGGGTGAAGATAAGTTGGGGGCGCTGACAGAATAACTGACAAGGCTGAAAGAAAACGGAAAAGGAAAAGGGAAAGAGATAAATATCGAAAGAGGTGAGATGAGGGGAGCTTCTTGTTATTTTGCTATCTTGAGAGCCGATGATAATCGAGATCCTCACTCATGATGATAGATAATGAACGATAAGAGACGGAAGGGTACGTGGTGGGGAGTGTGGGAGAGGAAAAGGGGAGGGAGGCGTGAAACAGGAGAGCCCGGCGCTTATTTATGTCCCATCCCAACCGCAGCCCCCTTTTTTCAACCACTTCCACTGCACGACCAACCAACCACCCAACCACCACCACGCTTGTCACATATAGGCAAACTTCTGTCCCCCCCCAAAACAAGATAGAAGGCACATTATCGACCGCAGTGAAGATCTAAAGGAACAGTTGCAACATTTCACAAGTCATCTACATACCTTATGCACAGGAGCATATAACGTACATTATAAGCGAGTGCACCATATAAGCGAGTGCACCACTTTCCTCCACTCTATAAACACTATCGTCA